>JAJMGN010000223.1:0-124017 GCA_030575015.1 Cephaloascus albidus | reverse complement strand
GCGCACTTACTTTGAAAGAGTAGACATTTTGCTTTGTTTAAATTGTTTATTCAATTGAGTGAATTAGTTAATTAATCATCATAAGATAACTCTGATATCCAACTTCTTCTTATAGAGGTTCCATTTCTAGGGCCGGGTGATAGGGTGGGGGTTCTCCCGTTTTTTTCGGATAGAGCTTCATTTAAATTAAATAAAATTGCCACAAATGTCGTAGTTAAAGCCCATCTAATATGGAAATGTTCAGCGATTCTTCAAGATTCAGAACTTGAATATTGCCGCATTACAAGTGACAAAACAAACGTCAAAGTTCAAACTGTTGCACAATTTACAATAAACATCAATTTTACAAATTATAAATTACTTACTGAAAAAACTCATCAAAGATGACTGTCCTTTCTTCTTCTTATCGGTACCAGAACTTCCTCTCGAAGCAGAACTTCTCTTAACAGGAGCCTTTTTGGGTGGTGGTTTTGGTTTTGTGGTTTTAGTTGTAACCAAATAATCATCTTCATCAACATAACTAGTCACTTTCGGAGTCTCTTCTTCTATTTCCATCACCTCGTCTTCATCTCCGTCTCCGTCTCCGTCATCCTTTGCTTCTTGTTCCTCTTTTGGTTCAATCTGGATTACTTTAGCAGCTTTCGCAGCTTCAGATTTCTTAGTATCATTATCGTCATCATCGCTGAAATCACTCATATCATCAAACAAACTCTCCAACTCTTTTTGTTTGGCATCTCTTTCTTCATCTGTTTGCTTTATTGCAGGTGTAACTTCCACTATATCTCCATCCGATTCAGCAACCACCACTCTTTCCTTTGGTTTCTTAACTTCATTTTTACGAGAAGTGTACACTAATTTAGAAGGTTTCACCACTTTATTTGGAGCAGCTTTCTTAGGATCGAGCTTTCTGGAGACATATCGTGACATTGTTTCTGTGGGTAACAGCTTTGTTCTCGTAGGGTTTGCTGTCTTTTGTATCTCTTCTTCTTTCTGTATCTTTGGTTTAATTGGTGCAGCAGGTGAGCTAGATTGAATCCGTTCCGGACCTTTGATTAACCCCCATCTTTTGATATTTTCTTCATTCAGTTCTTTTTCATTAATGCCACTTTCAGAAATGGATATTGAAACCAATTCAGTGTTCAATGGAGCCAAACTGTAGACATGGATTGCATTAATTTTGTCAAATAACTTCTTATCCTCTTCCAAACCATTGGCTGTCGTCAATTTAATGCTCAATTTGGTTCTTGTATCTGGAATGGTCCCTGTGATGATATATGTGGCATCAACCTCTTCCTTTTGCAGCTGGTAGAAGTCGTTCAAGATTTGTTTGGAATCTCCAACATTTATATTTAGTGACCTGCTTAAATAGCGGTAGGTAACCTGGAAAATTAGTATTTTGTTCGCTGGAAAAGTTGGACAGATATTTCCACTTACCGGTTGTTTATCCTCCAAGAGTCTTTTCACCAAGAGACGCTGACTTTCTGGCGGAATCATCTTGTGTTTGCTGAACTGTATTTTTATGTATTTAGAGAATAAATATTTTTATAAAACCACTTTTTATTTCGCGATAACGCGTATTTTCCTTCACTATTTTCCATATTCATAAAAATTCACCTGTATATAACCAATTTTCGTTGTTTTTCTCTGGAGAAACAGTGAAAATTTATCCCAAACAGTTATAGCCAAATATCAATTGAAACAGCCCTTGATTTAAGCTCAACTATACCACTTTTCACTAAATATGTTATATTTATGCTACGCCTTACTCAGCAGTATAACACTAATTACATAATCGAATATCAAAGAAAAAAATTCATCGAGAGAATCAATCAAATTTTAAAAGTGTTCAACTTTATCAGATTGAATAAATCACCAACATCAACAACTCTTTGATTGAATAATGTCGAAATCAACCAAGCTTTCCGAAGCTGAGATAGAACTCACCCGCAAATATGACTTAACAGGGAAGATTGCTCCGTTTTTAGACAGACATTTGATTTATCCATTAATTGAATTCTTAGGAACTGAATCAATATATGATGACAAAATTATCACAAAATTAACTTATGATTTGTTGAAAGATACTTACATGACTAAATTCATTGAAGAACAATTCCAAACATTAAATCCAGGTCAAGCATTACCACAAGAATTAATCACTAAAGCTGATTTCGCTTCAAAAGAATTTGATAGATTAAATTCTGAAACTAAAGAAATTATGAACATATTATCACAAAAAACAGTTCAAGATCATTTAAAACAAGACAAAAATTATAATAGAGAATATTTAGAAAAAAATCATGATATTACTGAGTCAAAAATTAATTTATTATATGAATTTGGTCAATTACAATATAACAGAGGTGATTATGTTATGGCTTCTGATTTATTAAACAATTTCAGAGTTTTATCGACTAACGTTGATTTAATTATCGCTGCTACATGGGGTAGATTAGCTTCCGAAGTTATTGCTTTAGAATGGATAAATGCTTCAGAAGAATTATCAAAATTACGTGATATTATTGATTCAAGATCTTTTGCTGATCCATTAACTCAATTACACCATCGTAATTGGATCATTCATTGGTCTTTATTCATTTTCTTCAATATTAACAATGGTTTAGAACAATTGTGTGATTTGTTTTTCTCTTCATCTTATTTATCAACAATCCAAGCTTCATGTCCATGGATTTTAAGATATTTAGTTGCCGCTGTTGTTTCAAACTCAACTAAGACCCACAACTCTTCAAGTTTCAATAAGAAATTAAAGGATTTAATCAGAATTGTTAACCAAGAAAAATATGAATATAATGATCCATTAACTGATTTCATTAAAGCTTTATATATCGATTTTGATTTTGAAGAAGCTAAATTAAAATTATCTGAGTCTGCTACAATCATCAAATCCGATTTCTTCTTACTTAACGGTGCTGGTTCTTTCTTAGAAAGCGCTAGATATTTAGTTACAGAAGTTTATTTCAGAGTTCACAATAAAGTTGATGTTGCTTATTTATCTTCATTATTAAACTTATCAAATGAACAAGGTAAAGAGTTTATCTTGAAAATGATTGAAGAATCAAAGATCGATGCTGTTATTAATGAGGATGTGATTTTATTGAATAAGAAATCCTCTTCTGTTTATCAACAAGTTCTTGAAAAGACTAAAGGATTATCTTCGAGATCAAATGAAATATACAACTTAGCCATACAAAAACAGGAAGCTAACTAATTATTTGTTTAAATTTATGTTTTCTATCACATGATTGTAGGTTACATCATTAATACATAAATACAACTGTCATCAATTATCTATATACATTTATTTTTGAGGACGAGGAGTAAATTTGAAAAGCTTAGAACGTGGAACATGATCTCTTTTACTGAGACTTGGTAAAGAAGTTTCAAGAGTTGGATCATTAGCGTAAAATGCAACTTTGCATTCTTCAACAGCTTGTTTGAAAACCTCTTCACCATCCTCTCTAAATTGAACTAATTTCTTAACATTTGTCTTTGTATAAAAATTCATAGGTTGGCCTTGTAATTCCAATCTGGCGACGATTCTAGCCATATACCAGAATTTGATTTCATGGATACCATCGACAAACTCTAAAACTGCTTGATCAGCTTGATCACCAATTCTTGGTTCTAATCTAATAATTCTTGTATATCCACCTGGTCTCTTAGCATAACGTTTTGCTAAATCTTCAAACAATTTAGGAACAGTCTCAGAGCACAGGAACAAATCACCAGAAACCTTCATTTTTTGGAAACGTCTTACTCTTTTAACGCTATTTCCTATCTTTGCTCTTGTGACCAATCTCTCTATGAATGTTCTTGCTTCCTTTGCCTTGGCTAAAGTTGTGACTATGGATTCTTCTTTGATCAAAGAAGAGGCCAAATTTCTGAAGAGCGCTCTTCTATGAGGTGTATCTCTTCCAAGTTTCCTTCCAGTCATTTTGGTGTTATTATCTCCTGAAATCTCCCCTCGATTTCTTGTCAAAATCAACATTTAAATTTTCATCGTTTTAAAGATTTTGATGAAATCGAAAAATCCAATCGCTTCAAACCAGGTGTTTTTTTCGATTTTCCAATTAGAAAATCGATAAAGCAAAGAGAGCGGCAGAGGTGGTATAATATTAGCAGATAATTGTCGGATTCAAGAGGATAATTGGTCAAGATGGGTGGAAGAATACACGGTTTCTTAGGTGGTGAGTATATTGGAAGTGGATAAATCCTTTTTCCCGCTTTTTTTTTGTTTTTGAACCACTTATGACTGAATACTAACTGAAAAGGTGTCTTATTAACATCATCAATTGTCTACTACACATCAACAGAATTCCGTAAGAACTCCAAGTTTGTTTCGGAATCATTAAGAGAATCAAAATCAATAATAGATAACAGGAATAAGCCAATTACCCAAAGTTCCAAGAAATTCGATTACGATACAAGAGATTCTGTAATTGAAACATCTAAGGATATTTGGAATGAAGAAGTTGTCAAGTCTGTTAATTTCTTATATGGGATAAATTGGGTTAATCTTGGACACAAGTTTGATGAGAAATTGAGAAAGTTGATTGAAAAATGATTGGAGGATGATTTAATAGATGATTTATATATTAGAATTTATAGGATAGGGTTTTAATTATTGTAAACTAGCACAGCAAATCGCTTTATTAGTCACTATATCAACAGGACAATAAAAGTAGCATAAACATTTAAACAGTGAAAACATGAAAATATTAATAGAAGAAATAAAAAATTATAAAATCAACTTTTTTTAGTCCTTTTTCTTCGTTTTAGAATCTTGTTCAGATGATGGTAATTCTTCAATTTTTTTAGCTCTCTTGTCAAAATAGTCATGAATTTGCTTATTAACAAAAAGAGTTGCAATTGGAGCAATCAAAGAGAAAATAAACCCAATTATAACTTGAAGCCACCCCCAATATCTAGGACTAGCACCTAACATTGAACTACCCAAAATATATCCAATAGTATCTGTGGTTACAGTCTCGTAACCTTTATTCAAAGCATCAAGAACTATCTTAGCACAATTTTCACCACTTATTGGAGTTGATGGACCTTCAATAATTCTTGTAATATCAGGTTTTGTCTTTTCTTCTTCAAGGAACCCTTCAGACATGAAATTTCCTGGGAATATACATTCCACTTTGATATTATATGGCAATACTTCCTGTCTTAACAAATCAGCTAAAGATCTTATAGCGGCTTTTAACGGAGCGTATTGACCATAACCTATGAATGAGTAAAAAGCAGTAACTGATGAGAAAAACACAATGTGTCTCGGTTCCTTTGGAGCTGGAGAGATAGGGATCATTTTCTTCAATGCTGCATGGGCAAAAAAAATAGCAGTATTATAGTTAACTTTAATACCATTTTCTAAATCATCACCAGATAACTCAGTGAATAAACCAAGAGTTGAACTTCCAGCGCAACAAATAACAATATCTGGGATATCAATTTCATTAAAGACACGTTCACATTCCGAATAAATAGATATGTCAGCAGAGATATATTTAACTGATTGATTTGGAACAATTCTATATTTTTCAATCTCAGCGACTGTTTGTATCAATTTTGATTCAGTTCTAGCTATAATGATAACATTTGCACCTTGATGGAACACCTGTTTAGCCAATTCAGCACCGCAGCCTTGAGAACCTCCGGATATCACGACTAGTTTCCCCTTCGTGTTGAATTGATTGTTACCTCCAAACATTTCTCTTATTTGGTGAATACGACTGGGAAATGCTGCTAATCAGAGCAGCAAATTGTTTGTTGTTCAACAAATGTTAAAACCAATTTTTGAATTTAAGTAGAAATGATAAGCGATTCTGACAGTGAACTCGCTTATTTTACTAACTTTGATATTATTATATAATACATTATGTAACAAAATATAATTATGAGCCCTTTTACAACAATTGCTGCAAAATAAATAAGTAACATCGCTTCAAACCATTTTGTCTCTTGGTATATAAAGTCTCATTTAAGTAAGGAGTTTAAGATTTTCTCTGATTAACAAGATTAACCCGTTTACAATTTCACTCTAATTTCTAAGACTTGTGACACTGTGTCTGGACTCTGGACTGACCAGGGACCATGTGAACGTTTTATATAATTATAATTAATTTATTATAATTAATATATATATTTAAATATAATAGTTAATTGCTGCAGATCTAGCTAGAGGATCATTAAAAATTATTTTATATTATATATTTTGTCTAGCTGAAGTACGTACTGTTATACATTAGTTAATTAATTAAAAGATTTCGAGATCGAAGAGCCTACGACATTTAACGTTTTATGTTGATTGAATGTCTTAAGTCCAAAAAAAAATTGTTACTAATTATACAATTCAAGAATATCGCTAAATATATATGCTTCGATCGAATCTCGAACGCTAATTCGCTCAGCACAGCTAGCAAGCAGCTTGTTTAATTAATTATATTAATATATATAGTCATTGGATCTTAACCTGCTAAATGGTATTAAATTTAATTATAATATATAATTAATTAATTGATCGACATTAATAAGGACCTGCCGCCCAGTGTTAATTTATAATTAATCATATAACTAGTGCATGTGTAGAACATTATAGAGTATAATTTAACCTACTCTTAATTATTCATGAGTCATATATTTCTTCCATTATATAATTATGGTCAATAATTAAAGATCCATGGTCTGTCACGAATATATTATCATAGCAATTAATATATATTATATTAAAACTTGAATATTAAGCCAGGCTGCTGCGCACAATATTGTATATCTGTTATTTTATAGGTATATTAGACGACGTAAAACAGAGGATATTAAATTATGGTGTTGCAGAGGCACATGGCTAATATGGATAACTTATTCTGAATACAATATAGATAGCGATCTGTAATTTTTAATGTGTTATATTTGCATCTAGCGTCCGGATGGTTAATATATATATTTATAATGAATTAGTACAGCTGCTTTATAAAGATCTATTAATTAACGAGCTGTTTTATATATATTCTTGTAATTATAAACTTATATTACTGTACTGGCGCTCACCAGCCTGCAAGCAATTGTTTTTAAAGATATTAAAATATTAGTAATTATATGCACTAGTTTAATTTAACGTACTTCTATATATTTTGTTCCAATTAATATATAATACAATTACAAATTAGTATCATGACGTAAGAATAATTATATTCAGGTATATCGTCAATAAGATAAACAATATTCATAAAAGTTATAACAAAGAAAATATCAAAACAATTTTTAAAACTGTTAAAATCCCAAGAAGTGAAAAACTCAAATCAGCAAATATAATAACACATAAAATAACAAAACCTTCAAACAAAACGATGATATAACCTAATGGCTATCAACAAATATCATTATCAAATACCTAACCGCATTGAACCAACCAATTATTCACAAAATTTCTCATAATTTGTAGTTCCTTTTATGTACCAATTAGTTAAATATTTCATATTAAAGCAGCTTAAAGAAGGTAGTATTTTGGAGCTGGAGTAGCATCTCTCTTAACTGTAAAGTTTGTAACGTTACTGCAATTGATTGGACCAGCAGCGACTTGAGTAGCAGCTAAAGCAGTGCAGATGATTGAGACGATTGTGGAAAATTGCATTATGAAGTGTTGGGATGGGAATATATATTATTATATTAATTGAATGGGTTTTTAATTCTGATTAGAATAAGATGAATAGGATAAACAGGAGATATTTAGTTGTTTAAATAGTTTTCCAGATAAGTTATCTGATTGAAGGTATACTGAAAAATTGGTGCTGCATTTACAATGCTGCAAAATTATGTTAAAGTGAATATTTTACATCCCTCAAGCGAAGATATATCGGAAAGCTGTTAAACTTGCTATTCAAAACGTACATACATAGATATACACCAGAAAGATCAGTGTTAGTAATTTGAAATTCATATCAGAATAATGTACAAGTTGCTCTAATACCAGAAAAGTAGCTTATAATGAAGTGTAGCTATTGAAAAATGATTTATCCATGTACCATTTTGATAAACCCCATACATGGTGGTACAGTAATAGGGTGTGCCTATGTACCTTAATGCCACAACTTTGTAATATGAAGCGAACAGATCTGCATGAGAGTGGAAATTATAAGTAATAAGAAACCACAGAGAATTGAGTTATAGTCCCAGCTTAAATTTGTGTGTTGCTCGATCAGCAAGGTTTCCCTAAATAATATTGATAACGATTCTAGCTATTGCTCTTCTGCCGAGTAAAGTTGGTATAGCCTGCTTTTGTGTTGTAGTGCCAGATAATGATGAGATAAGAAGAGCGGTGAATTGTCTGGAGTCTTGACTTTGCACAGCGACAACCAGCGAAAGGACTAAGAAAGTTAACCGTTTTGCCTGCCCCCAAAGCATGAGAATCGGTAAATTTCGAAATGCTGTCTCAAAGTCTAGAGAACCACATCGTTGAAACTGGAACTTTCAATTTAGTTGTCCTCTGACTATTTCTGTTGCTTGAATCTTGAGTCTTGAGTCTTGAGTCTTGAGTCTTGACTTCTATTACTGCTGTGTAAATCGACAGATTTCATCAGGCTTCAGCAATCGAAAGCCTGGATTCGAATATGGAACACTGAGATCGGCTTACAAATTGCAGCCATTATTCAATTTATTGAATCTGGAAAATCAGATTCAACATCGCATTTCTTTTGGCTGACATGCATCTCTTGATAAAGAACGGATCAATTACTACACATAGTATATGTTATGGATGTTGCGCAGCTTGTAAATCTCTTTATTGTGTGTCTTAAGTTTTAACGTAGGAATTATCTTCAACAATTTTGAGCTATTTTGAACAATTTGTAACATAAAGAACTCAGATAAAAGAACCGAAAAAGCAATCCCGCCCCCATCAGGAATTCAAAATCTTTGGACGAATAGGCTGTAGGCTGTAGCCTGTTCCAACTTCCCGATATTGGAGACAGCCAATTTAAGCTTAAATTCATCATTTCAGTTACGAGAGAGAGAGAGACTTCAAACATCCTGTTTATGGCTGATTGAGTTATGCGCCCCGTCTATAATTATAGCGATATTACAGTTGAGGGTTTGTCACCAAACTTAATCCATAGTTCTTGACAAAGACTAAATCTTCAAGCCGATTCCACACCCACTCGAGACTCGAAACACTAAACTTATTTCTTAGAGCACCAAGTTCCAACAAACAAAATGGATACACATTTCACTCGAGTTTGCTGAAAAGATCTCGATTGTGGAATATCGAAGTTTATTGTTCTTCTGGAAATACTGTGTTGATGAAATTCAAATCATTGTGATGAATTTTGTTACTCCCAGCAATCGCACCAGCTGAATTGCCCAACATATAACCAGAGTTAATAAGACTTAAGATTCAGAAGATAATATCAAGGTTAGTATCAAGGTTGTAGTGAGAGATCCAGTTTGTAACCTCATTCCAGTCGTAAAACATTAGAGTTCTCGTTAATATCCGTTATTTTTTCATTATCGCCAGAGAAATGTCTACTTTTGAGCCTGATAAAGACAGGAAACTATGCAAAATGACAACTCTAAGCAAAGTCTAGGCCAATCATAACGACGGACTACTTCTCCGATAACTCTAGTGCAATAAATTATAATCAAGAAATAAACCTCATTGAATATTCTGTCCAAGGATTCATCTTTCACCTTCAGGCTTCAAAGTTCAGCCATCGAGAAGCCTAAAACAAAGAACTGGGTGCTTCGAGGCTGGAACAATACACATTGCACAATAGTAATTAATACTAACCCATTACCGAACCCAACCTATAAGGACCAGGGCCCAGGGGTACAGCGGAAAGAATAGAGGCAAATTGCACGCAGAACAATATAGTTATAACTTATTAGTGATGACAAGGGTAAGCTATGATCATCGATGATTCAAGGTTCAGGTACCGCATTAAAAGCGGATTCATCGAGCCATCAGATATACATGTAACATAATACAGACTACAGTTCTTATTCTTATTTCTAGGAAGATGATTATCAGCAATATTAACAATATGTAACTCACAATCTACTCTAACCAAGTACTACTCACTGAGTTCATCAGAACAATTTTGTTGATTAAACACAGTATTAACAAGCCTACCCATTTCATAGGATGCCACCTCCTTACTCTACGTGATTATATATTGTTATTTGTATTATATGAAGAGTCAAGACGCGTACTCATTTAATGAACCTCATTAGATTGAGAATTCCGATCTCTGTAATACACTTTTACACTAAATTTTGATCTATTGCCTCAATAACAAAGTACATCGTCAGACTATATTTAATATTGAGTTACCAACGTTATAATTCATGGGAAGCTCTCCAAACTTGTAAATGGACCAGCTCATTATTGCCCATTTGCTATTGATCTAATGTGATATCGAAATCTACAATGCTGATGTACAAGAAGGTATTAATTCTATTGTTACATATATACAGTAAGTTCAACGAGTTTTTTAACCATGAAATCTCATAACACTTTTCAACTTTCCAAAATTAGGATTAAAATCAATCCCATTCAATGATATCTTGGTATCACCTTTCACAGTAACTAAACTATTAACTTCAGAAACACCAGCTCTCACCAACATTCTTCCTATATGATGATCTTCAAGTAAACTATGGTCAGAAGCAGATAATAATAATATTAATTTATTTTCTATTTTAGTTGGGTTAGTTGAGTCTGTATATCCTTTTGAATCACGGAATCTACCACATATGGTTGTGAAATAGTATGATGATGGTATAGAGTCTATTCCGACACATATGATGTTGCTTAAGTTCTTGAATGTGAGTCCGATAACTGAAGATGGATGTGCTAATATATATCTGGTTTTGTTGGCGGGTTTTATTTCTTGTGAATTGGAGTCGATTGATTCCGAATCAGGTTTATCAGCTTTAGGTTCTTGCACCTGTTCAACATTAGATTCAGTAGGCTTATGCTTTGATGCAACTATGTCCTCGATACCAAGTTCACTAACAATCTCTTTCACTGAACCAACTTCAATGTTATCGGTGGCTTGTATAGGACTAGTTGAAAATTCTTGTTCACAAACAGCGGCTCCTTCACTAACAATCTCTTTCGCTGACCCAACTTCAATGTTATCGGTGGCTTGTGTTGGAATAATTGAAGATTCTTTTTTAGATGATTTATCCTTGGCTTGAGTAATTGTAGAAGTTGAATTTAGCAAATGCACCTTTTCATAATCATCCAAAATATCAATTTGAATATCATCTTTGGACGCCAAACTTTCACCAAATCTACTTAATGATATACCGTGAGGAAGAATGATCAATACTGGATCCCCTTGTCCCGACGTATCTTGTTTAGACTCTGCTGCATCTACTTTTGATTTCTTCTTTAATGTTGCAACCTCATTTGTCTTAACAGTATCATTTATGACGACTTCTTGAGTTTGAGTAGGAATATTTTTTGAACTTCTAGCTGTCTCTATACGTTTCAAGACCCTTGACAAAGCAAGAGCCATATATGCAGGTATTTTAACTTGTGAAACATCTTTTAACCTCTTGGATCTATACATATCATAATCTCTATCAAAATCAATCTCATCACCATAATTGAGGAAACCGAGAGCTGAAATACCAGTAGGTATATTAGTGATAACAGTATTTTCAAGCTGAGTCTTCTTCTTAGTTATACCTTTCAGCGATATAACTTCAACTCTCTCAACCTTGATGATATGAGTGGAAATCTTTTGACCAGTTGAAGAAAGACCGAGAGGAACATTGTTATCCGTGGCAGGAGACCCCATGGTCATGAGCGGACGCTTATCTAATTCACTGAGAACAATTTTTTTCTTTAAAGATGTAGAAGTGTCATATGATGAGATAAAAGATGAATGTAAAGGAGAAACTTTTGTTTGATTTGACAATCTGGTACGGGCCTTATCTATAAAAGACAATAGTATTTCAAGAACAGAAGTATGTCTTTTCTTCTCACCGACATATAGCCTTTGTGATTTGTCGAACAAAGAATAATCAGCCTCATCGACACCAACAAATTGAACAGCTTGGAACTGCTCTATCAAGCTGGGATTTTTGAGGATGTATGATAATAATGTCTGAGGAGTTGTTAAAACAACATGAGGCGGCTTCTCACCGATTGAAAGTGGTGAATTATTTGGACTTTTATCTGGATCGTATAAGAATAGAGCTCTCTTATGAAGAAGTTTTGAGTATTCAATGTCATACTGTTTTAATAAATAATCAGTTGGAACCAAGATAATGGCTCTGATGAAACCTTTGAATACACTCATGTTCAAAACATAAAGCACCAATGCCAACGATCTACCAGAACCTTGAGGAAATCTTGAAATGATACTGATAGATGAGTTTAGTGCAGATAATATGGTTCTTTGAGCTATAGTAGGACTAGTGATGGATGGAATCTCATCAAACATTTTGGCCATGGCATGAAAGTCCAAACCATATGAGGAAAATGGACCTTCTACTGACGGATCATGCCTCAATATAGGAGCAGATTTAGGTGGCTCTTTCAGGAAGTCTTTCTGATCTTTTCTGTAAATATTCTGGTCTGAATCTGATTTGAGAGATGCAAATGATGTGAATGCTTTGTATTGAGCAAAATTCGGCGGCCTAACCAAGCACTTTCGGGAAAAGCCTGGAATCCCTATATTCCGCATTGATGCTTTCACCATACCATCAATAAAAGACTTCTTTGTTGTAATATATGGAATGCTCAGCGTGTAGATTTAGACGCCAGATGGAGCTCATCTTCAGCTTAGAAGACACAAGAAATTTTGTGAAAATATTAAATTTGCACGTGACGCTTCACCTAAAGTCTCTGGAAACGTTTTCAGCAACAGTGAGATGCAATTTACTAAGTATCTTTTGCTGTGCCAATTGAAGTTTCAAGATCAGAGAACTTAAATACCCAAACCATTTCCCCATCACCATCCCCTTCTTCGCCACTTTTGTGCCAGTTTTTTTAGGAATTAGCGCTTTAGGATAAGGCTCGAAAACTGTTAGATTTAGATCAGAGATGGCCAATCTATCGTCATTGACTGAAATTACAGAAACGGTTAAAGATGCGATAGAGTCTACATTGACCTCTGCCACTATACAACTCCCTCCGGTGAGGGAATCAACTTCATCAATTTCATTTGTGAGTGCATTCTTGTGGTTCTTCTCATGGGTTTTCTTCAAATCACTAGGGATCATTCTATATTATGTCCCTGCTTTCATCTTATCATTATTATCAGCGAATTTCTCCATTACAATGTCATTTTCATCACTACTCTTCATATTGGCCCTCACCGCGGGCATAGCCTATGCGTTCGTGAGATACAAATACTTGACTGGTTATTCACGATTACCATCAGAACCGAAGAGACCGGCGCCTAAGATGGATGTGCTACTCACTTCAAGAGATGATGATCCAAAATCAAGGTTCTCAAGTTATTTGGATGAGTTTTTATCTGCTATCAAGATATTTGGTTACTTGGAAAAGCCAGTCTTTCACGAATTGACCAAGAATATGACAACCCAAAAGTTGGAAGCGAACGAGATACTTCTCTTGGACGAAAGCTTAGGATTTTCGATCGTGGTTGAAGGTACTGTGAAAGTATATTCCAAAGTTCATAATAATGCTGATCAATTCAATGAGCAATCAGGAGAATATGGCTTATCGGAAAACTCAGAAAGCGATGTTTTTATTTTTAACCGCCAGAGATATCAACTATTAAATGAAGTCAAAAGTGGAGCTCCATTATCATCCTTGCTTAGTACATTGAACTTATTCAGCTATGAGAAACAAGAAGCAAGGCCAACTTCAGCTTCAAAAAGAAACTCTGAAAACCAGGTATTTCGAACGATGTACAATATTGATAATCAAATCACACCACCAGAATACCTTTCAGAGCAGCACACAGATATAGAGCTAGGTCAAGATACCCAATTCAGTCCACTATCAACCGGCCATACTGGTTCAGGCTCAGACTCAACCCCACGCCAACCTCTCTCTGACGGGCAAACAAAGTACCCAGAAATTATAGCTAGAGCAAGCACCAACGCTACGATTGCAATCATCCCAAGTAATGCGTTCAAAAGATTATTGAAAAAGCATCCAAGATCTTCTTCTCACATAGTTCAAATGGTACTAACGAGATTGTATAGAGTGACTTTTCAAACTGCCCATGACTACCTAGGACTTACAGCAGAGATTTTCTCAGCGGAAATGAAATTGAACAGGTTTGCTAAATATGAGCTACCAAGCTATTTGCATGATGGTGTTATCCAAAAGTTTGGTAAAAATAACAATTCCTCAAAACCAGGTGCCGCGAAATCAAGTCAAGCTACGAGCAGGAGAAGTTCGTTTTCGAAGGGAAGTGTAATGAATGCTTCACAGATATCTGGTACATCGAGATCTAGTCTTAATACTGCGAATCTAAGAAATAACAATAGAGATTCTGATATAGTTTCTCTTTCAGTGAAAGCGCTTAAATCGTCAAGGCCAACTTTACCTTCAAAGGCATCATCAAGATACGTTGTTTTAGATTCTAGAAGTTCTTCCAACCCTGGTGATTTATTGTCAAGTGTCCCATTATCTAGAAAAGAGCTTTCATACCAACCAGGAAGTTCATTAAATTTGAAAGAGAAGAATGAGATCAGGGATAGAACCTTTTCTGCAGAGGAGGAAACAGAAGATACTGCTTTGAGAATAGCTCTCGTGGAGAGTATTTTCAAATTGTTGGGTATAAGTAAAGAAGCTATAAATCCAGCAAATGATGCTGTAAGCAGCTTTTCGTCATCAACTGACTTGAGCTCATTAGCTAATCCATTCCAAAGTAATACATCTGGTTTATACAATACTCTTAACTCTGGTTATAGAAAGAGATTAATGTCTCAATCAAGTGAAAAATTCTTTTTTGATACAGCTTCTAATGAGGACAATGACTCATTATCAAGTATGGGTATGAACAAAAATGCATTTGACTTTGATACTATAAAGATGGAGTTCGCTAATTGTTTGGAGATAATGTATATCAAGCAAGGTAGCACTATAATAGAACAAGATAAGCCAAATAATGGCCTTTATTATATTGTGGATGGTTTATTAGAGATCAGCTATAAGGATAACAATGGTTCTCAAAAGAATTTGTTCACAGTCAAACCAGGTGGTCTTGTCGGGTATATTGGATCTATTGCTGGATACAGATCTCTTGTTACCGTTACAGCTAAATCGGATACGTACGCAGGATTCATTTCCAAAGAATCGTTTGAAAAGTTGGTTGATAAATTCTATGTTATACAGTTGCCTATTGCAAAGGCTTTGGTGAATTTACTATCCAAACAAATTTTGCAAATGGATTTTGCATTAGAATGGGTACAGACTCAAGCTGGTAATACATTATGCAACCAAAATGAAATGGCCAGCGGGATACATATCGTTCTCAATGGTAGACTCAGATCAATCAGAGAGGAGAAAGGTGCTGGTAAGGGAAAGGAAGCCGAAGTCATTGTATTGGGTGAACATGGGCAAGGAGAGTCCATTGGAGAGGTTGAAGTTTTGACTGCATCCAAAAGAAACCACACATTGATAGCTGTTAGAGATTCAGAAACTGCCAGAATCCCAAGAACTTTGTTTGAGATGCTAGCTTTGCAGAACCCTTCTATAATGATTAAGGTTTCTAGAATTGTTGCTAATAAAATGTCAAAAATGAATGATTCTATTCGAACTAACAACAATACTTTTTCTGTCAAGTCTGTGTCATCGTCCAATTTTTCTGCTTGTGGTAATTATAGAACCATCACTATTCTCCCAGTTACACATGGATTACCTGTTGGTGAATTTGCTTCAAAATTGGTTCTGGCATTAAAGTCCATGGACAGGTCTGTCATATCTTTGAACCAAGCATCTACTTTGAATCATTTAGGAAAGCATGCGTTTGATAAATTGGCTAAATTGAAACAATCAGGATATTTTGCATATTTAGAAGAGAGATATCAAACTGTTGTTTATGTCACAGACACACCAGTCAAATCCAATTGGACAAGAACTTGTATCTCGCAAGGCGATTGTATCTTGTTGGTTGCAGACGCTCTAGCTGAACCCGATGTTGGTGATTATGAAAGACTTTTACTCAAGATGAAAACTACTGCCAGAACTGAATTATGCTTAATACATCCTGAACGTTACGTTGATCCAGGGTCCACGAATAAATGGTTAAAAAACAGAATGTGGGTCCATACACATCATCATATTCAGATGGAAATTGATCGCAACATGGATGATGAACTTAACCATCATCATAACATATTCCCTCTCAAAATCGCAGATTTAGGGTCTAAGGTTCAATCAATTTTAAGGGAAGATATTTTCAAGAGAAAGTCAACTAGTGTTCCTTATTATAGACCAGTTCAAGCTCATAAATCTGATTTTTTAAGACTTGGCCGTATTCTTTCGAATAAAGCTGTCGGGTTAGTGTTAGGAGGAGGTGGTGCCCGTGGATTAAGTCATGTTGGAATTGTGTTGGCGTTAGAGAAGCATGGAATCCCAGTTGATATCATCGGTGGTACCTCTATTGGATCTTTTGTTGGAGGATTATACGCTAAGGATTATGATATTGTTCCAATTTATGGTAGAGTTAAAAAATTCAGTGGAAGAGTTTCAAGTTTATGGAGAATGGCTTTGGATTTGACATATCCCGTTACATCTTATATCACTGGTTATGAATTCAATAGGGGGATTTGGAAGGCCTTCGGCGACTCTAGAATTGAAGATTTCTGGATAAAATATTTCGTCAATTCTACTAATATTACTAACTCTACAATGGATATACATGAAATGGGTTACC
Organism: Cephaloascus albidus; assembly: GCA_030575015.1. Classification (NCBI taxonomy): domain Eukaryota; kingdom Fungi; phylum Ascomycota; class Pichiomycetes; order Serinales; family Cephaloascaceae; genus Cephaloascus; species Cephaloascus albidus. Next base: position 107,125 of record JAJMGN010000223.1, on the reverse strand, counting down.
TGTGGCGTTATATAAGAGCCTCTATGAGTTTAGCTGGCTTATTACCTCCAATAACTGATAATGGTTGTATGTTGTTGGATGGGGGATACATCGATAATTTACCTGTTCTTGAGATGAAAAATAAAGGAGCTGATGTTATCTTTGCTGTCGATGTTGGTTCCGTAGATGACAGGACACCTATGAGCTACGGCGATACGTTATCTGGATTTTGGGTTTTGTTAAATAGATGGAACCCATTTTCAAAACATCCCAATGTTCCAAATATGGCTGAAATTCAAATGAGACTCGCCTATGTTGCCTCTGTGAATGCTTTGGAGATTGCAAAACTGACACCAGGTGTTATTTATTTGAGACCTCCCATTGAAAATTACGCCACATTAGATTTCAGTAAATTTGAAGAGATTTATCATGTTGGTGCTGCTTACGCCGATTCACTTTTCACAGAATGGGAACAAAACGGTACGATGCCTGTGATTCCAGGAATTACAAAACACAAGCACGAGCAAAGGGTGAGCTATCAAAGACGTAATTCAATTTGATTGATATCATATTCAATTTCATAATACACAGAATTTAATTTTATAACGTTTAATAATGTACACATGTATTTCAGAGTTATTCTTATCATTCAGAAGAGAGATTGCTCACAAGTATCACTGAATCACCTCTGACAAATACCATTTCTGATTTTTTCGTTGTAGTCTATATCATTAGTATCTCAGCATTTAACTACCGCTCTCTTATTTATTGGAGCTGCTGGTGCAAAAAGACGGAAGTACTCACTGTTGTTTCGTCACTGTTTTCATCTATCACGAAAAGCGTCTCAACCGCATCACTCAACACTATGTTGCAATGTGAATCGTAAGCCTTGAAGGAGTTAGTATTCATGGGCTTCAGCTTTGCCAGAACAGCAGAGAACATCACACTTACTTGAAGCTTTCCCACCATTTCTCTGGCACCGCGCAATTTGACGTAGACCTGCTCGTCCAACGAGAATCTGATAAGATCGAGCGGTTCGGATGACTGGTAGTCTGTGGAGTCTGACATGGTGTTGTGTGTAGCTGGACAGAGAGTGTTTCTTTCTGGCCGATTGCTGAGTTCTTCTGTTCTTTATCGAGCCTGATTTTTGCTTCTTCATTTAAAGGTTTTCGCGAATTTCTTCATTCCAAATTTTCTGTCGAATTTTTATGTTTCGATTTCAGTAACAGAAACCAAATCAGAAAGAGAAGATTCTGCCAGCAGAGAATCACCAGAAAACGATGTTACCTAGAGGAATAGCCAGACTCGCCCAGCCCGGGAGAGCCAGTCTCCATACCTCAGCCCGTTTGGCAAACGCCGCTGCTGCCAGACCAGTTTTGCATTTGAGAGAACCAATCACTCCAACTGCTAGAAATATCCAGGTTGATGAAGACCATCCTTTATGGCAGTTCTTCCACGACAAGAAGTTTCTTCGCACGGAGAGGGAAGTCAACTCGTCAGGCCGTCCGTGGTCAGTGCAAGAATTAAGACGCAAGACATTTGAAGAATTACACACTCTTTGGTACATCTGTTTGAGAGAAAGAAACAAGTTGGGAAGAGAAGCTCAAATCTGTCAGGCTTTACAAAGATCCAGAACCACTTATGATTCTGCCGCTGATGATGTGAGAGAATCCATGTGGCGTATAAGACATGTTCTAAGTGAACGTCAACATGCTTATGAAGATGCACAACTTTACGCTGCAAAGGAAAAACCAGAATACTTGAAAGATTTTGAATCCAGGTATCTCAACTGTGAAGAATCTGAATATCCAACTTATGATGAAAAATTGGCTCGTTTGCAAGAAGCTTTTTTCGGGATCCCAACTCATGGTAATGTGGAAATCGAGTCTATCAATAGTACTTCTCATGAAGGTATACATTACATTGCCAACTTGAAAGCTCAGCGTTTTGCCAAATCTGTTAGTGAGGAATTCTTACCATTAAACGGTGTTAAAGAAAACCTTATTTTCTTCATTCATGATGACGCCGAAGCTCTAGTCGAACTTAAGAAATTGAGAGAAAATCCTGGAGAAGATATTGCTATTAATGAAGAAATAAATTACATCAAATCATATATAGAGTCAGTTCATGAAAAGTCTGATTAGTGGATTCCAACCTTGTATATATAGATTAATCAATCAAGCTGTTCTGTTATCAAATGTAGTCTACATCCAGAGAAAAAAAAATTGTATATCTCTATTGTCTAATACTCTGTCTTTTGCTTCTTGGTCCGTTTAGGACGTCCTGTATTTGAGTACTCAATTTCCTCAACTTTTATGCTTGTTTCTTCTATTAATCTTTTCAATACTTGACGTTCGGGAACACCAACTAGTTCTTTCCCATTCTTCATTTCCTTCTTTATCTTAGTTTCTGTTTTGATAACAGTAATTTTCTCAACAGTAACAGTGGTTTTATTAAGACCATTATTCAAATCACCCAAATCATTAGCAAACAAAATTGAATGAGCCCAACCAGCGTAACTGCCAAACAAATCACGAAAGAAATCCCCTATATTTTCATACACAGCTTTTGTCACCGTATCGCCTTTCGACTTGAATTTGTAGTCTCTCTTAGCTATTTGATAGACATGAGTATCTACCGGCACAACATCATGCTTATCGAGCGACATCAAGCACACACAATCAGCCACTTTAGGTCCAACACCTGTAAATTTGAGTAGCTCAGAATGTGCTTCCTTATAAGGTTTTCCTCGCAAAGATTTTAAGCTCTCTAAACCATTCTCATCAGTATTTATCAAGAGGGCAGTCTTTTGTATGTATTTTGCCCTATACCCAAACCCCAAAGATCTTAGTTTCTCTTCGACTGAATCGTGAGCTAAAGCACTGGGAGTCGGGAAATCATAGTACTGGATGCCCTCATGTTCACCTATCAATTCCCCAAAGTGGACACACAAGTTCTCACACATCTGCGATATTCTTTTCACATTATTATTGGAGGAACAGATGAATGAAATGAGATTCTCCCACGGATCCTGTCTCAATATTCTTATCCCGTTGAACTTCTCTGATAGTCTTTCAAAATGGGCGTCTGCTTTGGACCACTGCTGGTAAAGCAGAGGCAAATCAACCGATAGATTGAAGTAGTCGTTGATGATATCCACCGTTTTCTTGTCTTCAGCGTCTACTTCAGCTCCGTTTTTGCCCACACTGCTGTAGTACAACGCCAACGGGTCCTGCTTCAAGAAGATTATTCTGCCTGAAAGCGAACAGGACCACATACCATCGATGTTTTTCCATCTGAACGTCTGTCCACATCGCAACACTCTCGCAAGAGACACATCCTACCGATAACAGTCAGTTTTTCGTCCTAGTTGAACAGCTAAAATCGTATTTTAAACAACACAACATACTCTCTCCGTCACAGCAAGCTTGCTCCAGCACAATTTGGACATTTGCAACTGGTTTTTTGATGTTGATTTACCTGCTTTACGCTCTCTGGAAAACGATATAGTGGTGTCGCGCGTCGACCAGACGATTTTATGAGATCCGATTATCAGATTTTTTTATCTTTTGCAGTTTGGTTCAAGAAACCAAAAAAAAAAAAACAGCAAATTGGTTGGAAGAAGTTGTTCGTTCTGCGGATCTGCTTCATTAGTTCTTGAGTCAGCGACAATTCTTGGAGAGGTTTGTTTGACTTCACATAAAAGTTTGGTGATTCGCAGGAGTCGATCAAGGGATTATCCATCAGAAACTGCTGCTTTAAAGCTACCGAAACACAACTGCTTGGAGTTCAGAGACAACAGACTTGCCATATGCTGCTTCTTAGGAAAGCTTCTGTTAACTGTGGTAGAACCGTTATCTCCTTCACAAAAAATTCTGATAACACCTTTGACAAGAATATTATGAAAGACAAGATAAAGAAAAGCTTCGCGCTACCATCCAGTCCTTTAATATTGGCGCAAACTCTGCTGCAACTTTCACAATCAATCCTTAACTCTACTGGGTCCTCTGGCAATACAGCCAAACCCCACCTGGAAAGGAAAATACTATCAAGAAACTCATCTCCCGATAGCTGGTCGAGCTTTCTGCAATTCAGCTTCAAAGAAGAGCATCACAATGTTCAAGTGATAGATAATAATGAGGAAAGTCAAGTGATAGATAATAATGTGGAAAGTTTAGATGATCTGTTCAGTTTCAGCATAACAGCTGAAGAAGAAATGCTCTTATTGAATAGGACCCCAAAAAGCGCTGCAAAACAAAAACTAGAAATACCCGACAGACTCGATAACACCATACACAATCCTGTCCAGCTGGTACCACATGATAAAAGCACAGAATCTAATGTATTTCAGGGTTCCAAAAAGCATCCACTTAGAGAACTGCCGACAGTCCACCAAAGAAAAAAAATTCCAATGCTTGATAGACTATCGTCAATTATAACTGAAAATTCAGAGCTCCCTGTTACATCATCTCCAGACTGGCATAAAACTGAAACGTTATATACCAAAAGAACGCTCCCACCTACTCCTGAAAATCTCAGATTTCGAATCTTAGATCAGCCATTACTGAATTCAAGTCCCAATAAACTGTCTGTTAAGAATACCACTCATGATGATATCAATGAATTCAATAGAGGTGCTAATAGATTTCGTGATTCCCTGATATTTCAAGCGAAGCTGAAGATGCCCAGGAGGGCATTTACCTCAGATTCATCAACAAATGCTATGCTTGATTTTGCTACACAGAGGCCCGCGGATATATATAATGAACCTGAAAAATCCAAGCCAGAGGATGGCAAAACAGTCAGAGCAATAGTTTTAACCAAAGAACAGACAGAAATCATTGAAATGGCCAAGAGAGGTGAAAGTTTGTTTTATACAGGTTCCGCTGGTACTGGTAAATCTATTTTACTTAAAACATTAATAAAGCAATTAAAAACAATACATTCTAGTGAACGTGTGGGGGTTACTGCCTCAACTGGTCTAGCTGCGTGTAATATTGGTGGTATAACATTACATTCATTTGCAGGTATTGGTTTAGGTGTAGGTGACGGTCCTTCTTTAGTTAAAAAAATCATGCAAAGCAAAAGAAGTGCAAAAAGATGGGCTGCCTGCAAAGTATTAATTATTGATGAAATTTCCATGATTGACGGTGTATTATTAGATAAATTAGAATTTGTTGCAAGGAAAGTTAGAAGAACTGAAAAACCATTTGGTGGTATACAGTTAATCATTTGTGGAGATTTTTACCAATTACCCCCTGTATCCAAACAAGATGAACCACCATCTCAGTTTGCATTTGAATGTGAAACTTGGAGAAAGGCTATTAAATCTACCATTGTTTTGCAGGAAGTTTTCCGTCAAAAGGGTGATACTCAATTTATTGATATGCTTAATGAAACGAGAGAAGGAGTAATCTCTCAAAAGACTATTGAGGAATTCAAGAAGCTCGATAGACCTCTCTCGACAGCTGACGGTATTGATCCAGCAGAATTATTTTCAACTAGAAGAGAAGTCGATAGAGCAAACACTACTAGATTATTAAATTTACCTGGAAATACACACGTGTTTAGAGCAATGGATGGTGGAACTTTACCATCACCTCAAAAGGAAGTGATGTTAAATAATTTCTTAGCACCAGGTGAGCTTTTCTTGAAGAAGGACTCACAAGTTATGTGTTTGAAGAACTTTGATGAGACCTTAGTTAATGGTACATTGGGTAGAGTGATAGGGTTTATTGATAAGGACACATATATGTTCTATAAAGAGTCCAATGGAGATCCAGATGCTGCTGCAGGGGACATTATGAAGAAATGGGAAAAGGACAAATCTGAAGATCTAAATATAATCAAACCTGCAAAAAGCATTCAAAACGATAATATTTTCAACTTCATGAAAGAAATTGATACAGCAGACGATATGGTGAATGAAAATCTTGAAAGAAAAAAAAAATTAATGGAAGCATTATTCGCAAATTCTAAGCAAAGGCAACTTCCATTAGTCAGGTTTAGAGTTAATGGTACCACAAGGGATATGTTGATGGAGCCTGAAGAATGGAAAATTGAAGATGAGTTTTCTAAACCTCTCGTTACGAGAACACAAGTTCCTCTTATGCTAGCATGGGCATTGTCCATCCATAAAGCACAAGGTCAAACATTAAATAAAGTGAGGGTTGATTTAAAGAAAATATTTGAAAAGGGTCAAGCCTATGTTGCCTTATCGAGAGCTGTTTCAAGAGAAGGTTTGTGCGTGATGCACTTCGATGCGCTGAAAGTTCAAGCACATCCAACAGTTATAGAGTTTTACAAAACGTTGATATCAGCTAAAGAAGCTAAGGAAAGGATGAATTCCAACACTCATGCATACTCGGAAGATCAATATAGAGGACTGGTCTCGCGTATATGAAGGGAAATGGACGATTTGGGTTCGGTTACTACTTGAGAAATACTTGTATTTATACATTAATGATACTTTACTTTTATTTCATTTATTTTGAGTAGCTCCAATAGCCCAACCCAAACCTGAGACTAGTAAATTTGATAGTTGTTGACCAGCTTGATTTGCAGTATCTGGATTCAATACCTCTGTTGCTGTCGATGTGATTGCTCTTGCAAAGCGCGATTCCAAAGATCTCCCACTCTTAATATCCTTCCCTTGATTGAAATTATCGTAAACGTCCCTTCTCGATATCTCGGAGTTTATAACATTCCATTGTGACAATATTATCTTTGTATCGTTGATTGGACAAATAGCCATAGTCTTTGCTAATATAACCGATTGCTTCTCTAATACATCTAAAGGAGATTGGTCCCACTCTGGGGAAAAGAATTTCCCAACCTGGAAAAAAGTCAACCAAAATTTTGCTGAAGATTTTGTATCTAACAATTCAGATGAATTCTTATAGGAATATTCAAAATTATTATCAATCAAAGCCGATTCAATGCACATGGCTCTTAAAGTATCGAATAATCTTGGCTCACTATCAAATAGAACCTCTTTGTCTAAACCGATAACCAAATCTGCCATTATTTTGGATAATTTCTCATAGGCTAAATATGACTTTGGATTCAACTCTAAAATTCTCCCAATGATTAGAATAGGGTCATCCTTCAGAACAATCATATGCGGAGTCAAAGGTACTCCTGGTTCGAAAAATATCTTGAAATGCTTTATACTCTTAATTGCATTTAATAAGTGCTTAGCTCTATTAATTTTGGAAGTTTTTGATGCAGAGACTAATGCCAAACATTGGGTAGCCGATAGTAAAGAACCAATCTTATTATTTGTATTTGTGGCTTTATCAAAATAAAACTTGAACTTTTCATAGACGATTAACTCAAACTTATCATTGGGTAGTATTATATGCTTCGATCTCTCATTCAATATTATTTCAAATAATTGGGAGTCTAATAATTTCTGTAAGACTATGGAATCAAATTCATCCCTATCGATATTCGAGAAGAAATCAGTCTTATCATAAACCCAATATGCAGTATTCATCAACCCTTCCCAGTATATACTCTTTGTTTCTCCCTTGTTTGAATCTAATAATTTTTCAGCTTCATGGAGTTGCAGCAGCTTGTCTGCAGTTCCCAAGAAAAGTAATTGTTTGATTGATAATTTGTTTGAGTACAATTTCTCACAACTTTCAATTAATCTTATCAATGTTTTAACTGAAGTACTATTAGCTTCACATATTGGTAATTTAGCGAAAAAATCAATTGAGTTTACTTCAACCATCTTCATATCCAAATCTTCTTTACTTAATTCGTGACCTTTTTTCAATTTCAATTGATTCAAATGTGCTAGAGTTTCCTTCATATATATGAATATATTTAACGATGCTATGGGACATAAATAACATGTCGATAAATATATTGAAATCAATTCTTCGAGTGGTTGTGTGGGTATATCAGACTTTATGAAGGTTTTCATTAATTTATTGAAAAGTAAGTACAAGTCCTCTAATTTGTTTTGATCCAAATTCAAATCTTGACCAACAAACCATTTAAATAAAGGTGTGTAATCATTAAAGTATTTTAGAAATGGTAATATGACAAAATTTGATAAATCGGGAGCATTATTTGAATTCAATGGCCTTATTAGTAATTGGAAACAATCATTAACACTCATTTTCTCAAACTCTGTTAAACTGGGCAATGGATTGAATATATTCATTTTTGTATTATAGTACACTAAAGGACGCACCAATCCTCTTTCCCATGCATCAAATTCTTCATACCCGCTCATCATCAGTAGCAAGGCTTGATTAAATAACACATCATCTATCAAAGAAGAAACTTTTTTAACTCTAGCTTGAACAAACTTGAGCATTATAACATTCAAATCTTGATGTTCAAATAAAAACGAAGTTATATCCAGTTTAATTGATGAGTCCCAGTTCAATTGGTCACCTTGGCTTGCGAGATATTTCAATAATGAGGATAGCCTTTTTGAGATAACTGATGGGCCACAATCTACCAACTCGTTTATGCTTGGGTCTTTGAGCTTATAGTTATCGAACACTTCTTCAAGATCAAAGAATTCATCATTGCTGGTGGTTATTTGTTTGATGGAATTTAGATAATCCTGCAAAAAACACAATTCTATAGGTGGCACTGTTTCTGGAGTCAAAATGATAATGGATGATATAATATTGAACAAAGTCAATGAAGTTTGAGTATGATCTGTAGGTATACTGTTCAAATCTTCATCATTGCCTGTATCTTGCTTTGAACAAGTTGTGAAAAACGGAGCTAATTCAGCAAGCAATTGCTTCAATGAAGCTACCTCTCCACGAGAAGCGAGTAACGAGACCACCAAAAGCAACTTCAGATCGAACATGGCGGCTAATATATGTCCAATAATTGACGCTGATGGTCCATTCAAGCTGTCAAGACTCAAATGGTGGTTTTGGCCTTTAATCGATTCGTATCGTGCTCTGAGGCGGGTAAATTTACGATCAAAAGTGTTTTCCAAAATATCAAAAATCGTTTTTGAGTGGAAAATCTGAACAAATTTGAGCAAAAAAAATATCAATAAAACAAGAAGAAGATGAGCAAAGAATCCATAGAAAGCGAGGCAATAGAGAAGACATTGTTGTACTATGACAGCCGAACATCTGGGTTGATTGCACAGAGACAATTGCTTTACACGATAACTAACTCCATCATAAAAAATGAGTTAAAAGAAGAACACATAGAAGAATTAAACAAAGTTAAACTAGCGCTTGAACAGCATCAAGAATCATATATAATATATTTGGAGAACCAAAAAGCACAAATAAAAAACAATGCAATTGAAATCAATAATTTTCAAGAGTTGATAAATCTGGAAGAAGTAAGACGAACATTATTCAAAGAGAACGGAGATCAAATCAACAAAGAATACAGGGAACTACTCGCTACAGAAAAGGAAGTGAACCAAATGAGGTCATTGGTGGATAAATTTAGTGAGGATACAAAGGAAGTATTCACGATAAGCGAGATTAAAGATATCTTTAAAGATGATACTGATATTGTAAATATTGACAGATACTTGAGTGATTATATCGAAAATAGTCGCACGTTGAGAAAAGTTCAAACTGATTCGGATAATGATATTGAAATGGGTGAAGAAAAGGAAGAATCCTACACATTCAATAAGAGAATCTATCAAAATTCAGTCAAAGAAATCGATGATATGATTGATATAGCCAAGAATAGTGCTAAAGATATGGAACAGAGTTCCACATTTCATAAGGAAAGATGGACGAGAAACGTTGCTAAACTAGAAGCTATTGAGAAATGCTTACGGGAATTTGATGATAACAATGTCCAATTGGGTTAATATGTGTAAGGTGGAATAATAAAGAATGTGTTACGGTGATTTGTGAGTCTATATTGTATATTGAAGTTGTCTGATAGGCGCTAGCGAGCTGTTAAAAGTTGCGTCTCAACTGAAGTGTATATGATTCATGTTGGATTCATATATATAAACTTTTAGCTAGGAAGAACAAATTAAAATTTCACATCAATTTCTAGCAAGAATATCGTCAATGTAAATTAACATTAATTATTCAATTAATATTATACTATATAGTATTATTCAGGTGCATCTAAGTCATCGATAGTGTGATCCTGTAACCAACTTGCTATCGCATATCTCTCTACCAGGTCAACAAAAACTTATATACAATTTATTATTGTGTGGTTTGTAGCCCGGTTTAAAATTTTCCAGAGCATCACGTTCCGTGCGGCGTAAAGACCCTTTCAAATCTTGATGAGATGGATTAGACAAATCAACATCAGATATCAAAGAAGATATAAAATGAGGACTCTCATAACTGAACAGATTACAGAATGTGAAGTAATGATACACATTACGAATCACCAAAGGTTCAAAAATTATTGAAGAATAGAGTTTGAAGCTTAAAGTAAAGAAGCTAAGGTATACAATAATTCGTTTATAGCATGCTATGATGTATATACTTTATTAATATATTTTAACAAAAAAAAATAAAAGTAAAATAAAAGTAAAATAACAAATGTGTGACAGCTCTCGCAAAACAAGTCTATTGTTGAAGACAGTACCACTAAGCACACACACATAATGCACAGTGCAAACTTATGGCCAGATCTACTTATGGTGAATTCAGCTGGCTGCTGTACTAGATAGTAGATAGTAAAAGGCTGTGTAATGATGGTGAAAATTAGCATTTTTGCATCGACAGATCACCCAGCTTGTTGAAGGTTCAAGGGGAAAATTAGGATCCAATATCTATTAAAGATGCGTCTCACGTGGCACTGATGTTCATTATCCACTGTTGTAACTTGTAAGCTGTGCAAGCTGTGACTTGTTGCCCAGTTATTCAACATCCAAATGACTCTAATTCAGGGTCCCGATCTAAGCGGTAAAAAAAACAGGTTTTAAGCGCAAATTTTTTTCAAACGCCGATTTTACCCTTTTTTTCGTTTTTTTCTCTAGTGCGAAAATTTCAATTACATATGAAATTTAGACCCAACCTCATTCGTTAAGTTTAAATTTGACGTCTTTTTTGCACTATCGTTACTTCCAAGTTCCAAGTGTCGTTTGTCATTCATCAGCTATTTTTCTTTTCTATATTCCAAAGAAACTATTCCATAAAAAATTATAACTGGTTGAAATTTAGGAAAAATGGTGGATGTTTTTAATGTTCAGATTTTCTTCGTCGTTTTTAGAGAGTCGTTGGAAGCTGTTATCGTCGTTTCAGTTTTGTTAGCGTTTTTAAAACAGGGTCTTGGTGGTGTCACTGATGATCCAGTGGTATATAAGAAACTAGTGAAGCAGGTGTGGTGGGGCGCAATATCGGGGGTTATTGTGTGTTTTGTTATTGGTGGTGCCTTTATTGGAACCTTTTATTCGGTTGGAAAAGATATATGGGGGAAATCAGAGGATTTATGGGAAGGGATATTTTGTATCATTGCAACTGTTTTAATTTCAATGATGGGTATCGCTATGTTACGTGTGAATAAAATGAAAGAAAAATGGAGAGTTAAATTAGCAAGAGCTTTACTTTCTCCGCCAGCTAATAAGAAAGATCGTTTCAAGATTGGTTACTTGACCAAGAAATATTGTATGTTCATTTTGCCATTTATCACTTGTTTAAGAGAAGGTTTAGAAGCTGTTGTGTTCGTTGGTGGTGTCGGGCTTACTTCCCCAGCAAGTTCCTTCCCTGTCCCAGTCATAGTTGGACTTATCGCTGGTTTATTAGTTGGTGCCTTCCTTTATTATGGTGGTTCAAAAACATCATTACAAATCTTCTTGATCTTGTCAACGTGCATGTTATACTTAATCTCAGCAGGATTGTTTTCAAGAGGTGTCTGGTTCTTCCAAAATCATGCCTATAATTTAAAAACCGGCGGTGATGCCTCTGAGAAAGGTTCCGGTCCAGGCTCATATAACATTCACACAGTGGTGTGGCATGTCAATTGCTGTAATCCAGAAATCGATAATGGTTGGGATGTCTTTAATGCATTATTGGGATGGCAAAATTCCGCTACTTATGGTTCAGTCTTATCATACATCATATATTGGATCGCGATCATTGTGATTTTGCTTTTGATGATGTATGAAGAACAACATGGCCATTTGCCCTTCACCAAAGGATTAACTTTAGTGGAATTGAATCCAATGTATCATTTAAAGAACAAAAAAAAGAATAATTTAACCGCTGAAGAAAAGGAAGAATTATTTGATAGGGTTAAACGTAATAATATCTTACAAGCTAATAAGGCCACTGATAGCGAGATCACTGAGGTCAATGAGTTGAGTGAGACTACTGAATCTACACAGTCATCAACTTCAATAACAAAGGATAGCACTGTTGTTGAACTCAAATAAAACCACAATCTAAGTCATAGTATCATATATATTATTTATATTTGCATCGTCATAATAATGAATATCAAATATTCAGCTACAGCCAGATACTGTAGTTTGCTCATTTCAATTATAGTTACCTTATTGCTAGAACGACAGTCATAATTGTTAGCGTGCCGGCTCTAGCAATTGACAAAACATCCGGCATCGAATATCACCTAGTCTCTTATGAATAACAAACAACGTCGTCGCTAGCTAGTAGCTGATTCGACATATGCTCTTGATCATATATGGATTGGTCTAATTAACCACTTTCCAAATTACTAAAGCTGTCCATTAATAATTAGTAACAAGTATATTGAAGGCTTTATCAATTATACACACTCTAGATCTAATATCTTTACAGTAAATTGGGGTTGACCGTTGGAAATTGGAATGTTGCAATGATCAAGTTAATTTGATATTCTTCTCCAGACAAAAGTAAAACCCTTCCTGTTGCAATTGAATTTGCAACTGACGTAGATCGAATTCAGGTACCGTCGCGTCCCAAATAGGAAACATTCAGGTGCTTCATAACCATGTATAAAAAGTTAAGTGCCCCAACCAACATTTAAACCTCCAGAAATCATAAAGTTGATCTAAGCCAAAAAAACAGAACGAAGTTAACCGCTGAACAAGAAACTGCCGGATACTCTGTATAAAAATCACATAGCCGCCCAATTATCTCTAATGCCAAATTTGTGTGGTGTTCCAATGTCTGAAAAAGTAAATAAAATAGTGCTGCCACAAGCCTTTGAGGACCACAATGAGAAGGAGAACATGATAGAGACCATTGAAGTTACGCAACAAGCACCAGAAACTGAATTGCTGTCAATTCCCATCCCACAAGCAGTGAAACCTCCAAACTACACCTCATCTCCATCTCCGTCCCCATCACCATTGAATCAATCTATCTCTATCAGTGACAATATACCCAAGAAGAGACTAACTTTGAAAGAAAGATTAGCGTTAGCTGCTAAATCCAGCAACAAAAATATCAAATCAAATAGCTCTTCTGCAAGACAATCTTTAGATGAAACCCCAATATCTCCAATTGATAGTACTGAAAGCAGTGACTTGAAAGATGTTAAAGTCGAAACCAAAGATAATAGTTTTGCTTTAGATGAATATCCTGCTGATGCTGATTTAGAAAACGCACTTGAGCAAGAAGATTTCGAATCTAAGTTTAAAGCATTGAAACTCAATTACGATAATTTGTTAAAGGAGAAGAACAAAATATCAAGCAAATCGAACAACAATAAACAAAAAAATGGCAACGACGATTTGCTAAGTAAGAAGCAACAACAAATTGATCAGTTATTGAAAGAAGGTGAAGCATTATCTATGAAAGAATTGAAATTGAATCAGATTATCAAAAAATTGAAGTCGAATGAATCTGATGATGAAAAGATCATAAGCGATCTCACAAATCAGGTCGAAACTTTACAAACGAAATTAAGAACATTTGGTAATTTAGACTCCAAGAAATATGAAGCGTTAGAGACTAATTATAATAACTTGCTAAAAGAGAATAAAGAGCTTACTGAGAAACATTCTCAATTGATTGCTTTGAATTTTGAACATAAATATCAAGAACAATTAAAGTTATATGATGAAGAAATCGCAAATAAGAAACAATTAACTAAACAATTAAGTGCACAGAAAATTCAAGCAGACTTATTCAGGAAACAATCAGCTTTGAATATAAGTAGTTTGGAAACAAAGTTAATGAAAGCAATTGAAAAGCAAAATGAAATCAAAAATGACAGAAATACAGAAATATCAAGATTGGAAAACAAGATAGAAGAATTAAGGTTTCTTAATGAAAATTCAAAGATTCATTCAGGTAGTTCTCCTACAAGCTTAAGTCAGAATGATGAAGAGTATAAGAAATTATTGAACAATCATGGAATATTACAGTCTCAATATGCTTCATCACAAGAAAATTTTAAAATGATTGAAGATAAACTTATTGCTAGAATCAATGATATGGAAAGCGATATCAACATATTATCAAAGAAGGAAACAAATTACCAAAAAAAAATTAAATTGTTAACTGGAGATTTGAAAGTGAAAACAAGCGAAAATATTGAATTGAGTGATAAGATATCTCAATTAAAGAAAGAAGTTATACAATTACATACCGAAATGGAAAATAAAACTAAAGAGTATAGCAAATTGAATGAAAAATTCAATGGGATGAAAACTATATATGATAACGACAGAATAACTAACCTAAACAAAATATCCACACTTGAAAATGAAGTTTCAAAATTAAGTGATATAAATTCCCAAAATGGACATAATAGAAGTTTAGGAAATATTCTAGAAGATGATATGGATCACGATAACATTGTTCCACAAATCGTAACTACGCATTGGAAAAGAAATGGAAGTATTAATAGTAGTTTGAATAACATGAATAATAATAATAGCAATTGGGAAATAAAAGTTGGAGAGTCTTCAACAACTCCATTGATAACGTCAAGAAGCAATTCATTCTTTCAGTTACCACTGTCACAAAATAATTCAAATCTCGATCTATCACAACATTCAATGGAATTTAATGAACAGTATAATGATTATTCTAATTTTAATGGTAATAATTCAACAACTCAAACTATTGGGAATGGCCCTTCAATACATTTGATAGGTAAGATGGGTGCACAGATAAGAAGACTAGAAATTGAGTTATTCACAACAAAAGAGGAAAACACCAAGTTATTAAAGGATAAGAATGATGCATCAGCAGAAATTTTGAAACTTTTGAAAAAAATTGAATCAAAAGATGAAGCTAATAGTAAATCCAATGATTTACGAAAACAATTAGATGAAAAATTAGCAAGAGAAAAAACAATGTTGGAATTAATAGGTGAAAAATCAGAACAAGTGCAAGAATTGAAAGCTGATGTTCAGGATTTGAAAGATTTATTGAAATTACAAGTTCAACAAATGATTGAATTACAAAAAATTTGAAAATTAACTCAATGAATGAATAAATAATATGGATTATTTCCATACTGTTGTAAAATTGTTTTTTATGTAATTTTATAATGATACAAAACCTATAATGCAACATTCGTCCACACTCCCCTTCTTCAGCTATACAATCCTTAACTGTTCTATATGTTTCCCTGTTCGGCAGCTCTTCTCGTATGTTCATCGATATCATCTGAATCCCAAGGATAAGCGATCCATTGATCAGTAACATTTTGACCAACGATATATCTACCATCTTTCATCATATCTTCAGGTAACTCAGCTTTCTTGGCTTTCAATTTGTTGTGTAAAACGAAAACTGAGAAAGTGGTTTGCTCATCAGTTCTACCTAATTTTTCTTGAATTTCCCTAACATCTTTCTCCAATTCATTAACAGCGTAGTGTAAAGTTGTTCTGGTATCGTCAACTTCATCAACGATCAAGATATTCTTACCAATTAAAGAATCAAAATGTTCAGATAATGAACCGAAATCAATCCATTGAGTACGAACAACTTCTTTACCAATTTGATCAATTGTAGAATTACCCATTTGCTCATATAAGGATAATCCAATGGCTTGAATTGGGATGTTTTTACCTTGTGGCTTCAAGAACGAACGACAGATTCTGGCTGGGATGAACCCACCACCGCCAATGGCAACAATCAAGTCTAATGGTCTTCCAGTATCCAAGATCTTTTGAGCAGCTTCTTGACATAATTTATGGACATTATTATATGAGATGTAGATCTTTTGTGGTTCTTCGGACATTTTCCTGTTTTAATTTGATGATATAGAAAACCTCCGATCTCTGTGATTTACTAAAGGAGCTAAATAAAACAATTGAGCTTCTTTCTCTGCAAACACCCTCTTTTTTGGCAAAATAGAATAATTTCTCAGTCACCAGATATTTATAAGAAAAAAAAAAAAAAAAAAAAAAAAGAAAAAGAAATTCGGCGATGAGCGGACATTGAAGTGCGGCTTACAGAAGATGGAATAATATACAGATTTATTATCTAAAATGCAGCACAGTAACACAACTTCAATTGTCTAAACCATCAGCTTCTGTGTCTTGTTTGACCTCGTCTTCATCCTCTTCGTCTTCACTAGCTTCAATTTCTTCCTCCACGTCACTTTCCTGGAAATCATCGTTTTCTCCGTTTACTATAACTAAGTTTTCAGGTTCATTTTCATTCATAGATAAATCACCATCTTCAGCTTCAATTGTTTCTTCGCTTGCAATTTCGTTTCTCAATTTCAATTGGGATTTTAACAAGTTCAATCTACCTTGTAATGCTAACAAATTTGGCAACAACTTTAAATTTTTCTCAAATGATGTTTTCAAATTTTTCAAACTAGCATATTGAGAGGATTGTTTTGATATATACCCCCCATGAGCTATCAATAACCATTTCATCCAGATATTCAAGTTAGTAGCTCTAGTTGGCTTACCTGCGATCTTCGATGATATAGTTTCAAATAATTGAAGCGAGGATTCAGAATTGAGATCTCTAATGGTGGTTCTGATATTAACTTCATTGTCATTTTGATAACATAATTCAATCAACTTGCTGGAGTCTTTGGATTTGAGAAGCTTGTAGATTTGAACAAGTAACTCTTCAGCGCTAATATTTTGAATATTTGTATTCTTTCTTTCAATTTTGCTGTCTGAAGCATCTTCTGCGGTAACATTTGAAGTTCCATTACCGTTACTGTATGGGATAGATACTTCTATTTCTCCAGTAGTCTTGAAATTCCAATTGATGACTTCAAATGATGGTTCAAATCCTTTGTACCATATACCAATTAAACGTTTGCCATTAAATGTTATATCCTCGAGCTTTATTGAGGAATTATCAGTATTTATTACGAATTTAGCTTTGTTATCCGTTGATTTGAAACTTTCAAAAATTTCAACAGAATGGGAATTGATGATGGCAATGAATTCTGATTTATTGTGTTCTAAAACCCTAATAGATTTAACGACTTTGGATGATTTCAAAACACCTATTTGTTTCTTTTCTTTTATTGAGTAGACATAGACGTTTGAATCATCTTTTCTAGCAACATATAATATATCGTTATTTGAAGAGGATTGTTTCACTAATACTATTTTGTTTTTATAGTTTTCTAAATCTGAAAATTTAAAGAGTGCGCTTTTGGATTTTATGGAATCAACGAAGTACAAACTGTCTGATGCTAAAATGATATGTGATTTGTTTGCTGCTGAGATTTCTTGGATTAATGTGATGTTTTTATCTTGTGAAAATTTCAGGTTGAAAACTGAGGTATTATGATTGACTGAGTATTCATGAATGGAGTTGCTAGACTCTATCCCGTAAAATGTTCTCCCATTTGAACCTGAACTCATGTATTGCACTTCGGATTTATTGGATATTCTAGAGACAACTTCCTTATTGAAAGGCGAGAATAAAAGAATATCACCGTTCTTTAAAGAAACTGCTAAATAAACAGATTCAGTAGACCCGTTACTCTTCACCAACTCAGACTCGTTTGATTGTCTTCTTTTGTTTTTTCTCTTAGGAGACTCTTGATCACTCCTCTTGTTGTTGATCCAGGTTATACTATTTATTTGATCTTCAGCTTCCAATTCAAATTTGGATATTAAAGCACTTGAAACGACTGGATTGTCTGATTTGCTTACTGGGAAGAGCTGGATCTCATCTCTCCCATTCTGTGAAATTCTGTTGGCATAGAAAGAGCCCTTACTATCAAACGCGCCACTGGGTCCATTCATTGCAGACGTAACTGGTTCTGGCGGTCTCGTTGAGTATATATGATCTCAAATATATTCATTCTATCTGCACCTAAATGAAAAATTACCTTTATTTTTCACAAAAAAATATTTTTGAAAATTACCCGGAACTCTTCTCGGGCTCTCAACAACTACGATTCTGCAGCACATTTTCTCCATCTACAAATAAGTAACAATTATAACGATGTGTTTTTCATTGATGGCCAGGCCCGGTATCGGTATATATATATATATTCTTGTTTTCGGATCTCACATCGCGATTGCCCAATGCTTTGCCTACTCCTCACCCACCAACTCCGCGGATTTGGCAATGCTGTTCTGTTCTTCAGCAGTCAACTGGCTGATGATTGCCTGGTATTTGACAGGGTTATTTGATTGAATAGCCATGAATGTGTTATGGAAAATTGAGTACACATTTATGCTATCCAATGGCGTCGTGGACAATGCATCTTCGATAATATCTTCGTCTTCCTCGTCATAAAACCCAGCGGATTTCAATTTCAATGATTCTTGTTGTAAAAATTCTAAATAATCATCAGCGTTAGCGTTCTCCTCCGTTTCGTCAAAATCTTCATTTTCCCATTCTTCATTGTCGTTGGCATCATACGACGATTCAAAATCTGTAGAGTCAAAGTTTTTTCTCTTCTTATTCAAATTAGCAACCGCTTCGGGTAATTTGCCAAGTAATAAAGCTGATTTCTTACCAACTTCAGAAAGAATCTCTTCATTTATATATGATACTGAAGAGTTCCCTAACCCTAACAACCCTAATATTGATAACTTGATGTCAAAGACACGTCTCAATGAGGGAATCAAGTTGAACCAGCACTTGAAGAAATGATCTATAACATTGTGTGACGCTAAAATATTCAAAGTAGTATCAGAGTCATATATGAATGCAGCAATTGCCACATTAATCAAATTCACATCATGTGTTGAGTTTCTGACATGAACAGGATCCTCATTTTGAATTTGCTGTATAATAGCGTTAACAAATTCAGGGATGTATGGAACTGATAATTCTTGTAATGATAAAATAAACGTATGTGCCAATTGAGTGGCCAAGGCGATTTCATTGGCGCCGACTTGATTATCATCACCTTCGATGATTGACTTGAACAAGGAGAAAAATGCTTGTGCATATGCTGGATTTTTCTTTAAATCATCTTGGCCGAAAACCAAATAGTTGTTCAAAGCTGGCATCATTTCATCCATATACATTAAAGCTGTTCCGTTCTTGAATGAGCCTGCAAGTAACTCAAAAATCTTCCACATCAATGGAGTGACACTGCGAATTAAGAAGGTTGAATTTTCAATCAATTCAGCAACTTCAGCAAAGTAATCATCCAAACTATTCAACAAAACAAACTCAATAGCTGGAACAAAAACACTTTCCAAGGTCATACAAATTTCAACAGAGTTTTCAAAAGATAATAACACTGTTATCATGGTATTCAACAAACCGATTGCAGCCATATTTTTATCAGCGGTATCTTCAAAGTCCCCATCTTCAACATCATCAATAGTTGACGCAGCAGCATCATTCAATTCAGTTGCTAATCTCATAAATTGATCAACTAATTTAGTCATCAAATCAATACCAAAAGGTTGTAATTGCACCGAGAAGACTTCAACACATTCTTGCATGACTCCCGATATAGCATCGTTATCGATACTGTCTGATAATTCCAACAATTTTTGCATGGTGGGCAATATTATAAGTGATAAAGCATCTTGAAATTCTGGTAATCTGATAAATGTTTGCAAAGCTAATGCTGCTTCTAATTGAGTTGGTAAATTGACATCATCGAAACTTTTTAAGACCCCGTGGTATAAGACTGCCAAGTTTTTTTGATCAGTAAATTTCAAATCTGCAAATTTGCATGATATTTCACAAGTTCTAGCTCTCAAGAAACTGTATTTAGAATCAAAGTTTGGGAAGACAAACGTAGCCAAAAACTCTTCCATTTGGTTATAATATGGGGAGGCTTCGATGGTCAAATTATGAGATATGGGGCCAATAACTCTCAATGCACCTTCTTTTTGTTTAGCTATCTCAAGGGTTTCTTCTCCAGCTCGGTTCAATGCAGTTAGTTTAGCATAAGCGAAATGTAAAATTGTGTCCAATGTGGATTTACGTCTTTTATCTGCCAAAGTGATTAATAAAGAGGAAGCAGCTGTATCCGGAGCATTAGTATCTTCATATATATCAAAAGTCATATGTATATATTCTTGTGGATCATTTTCAAATAATTCCAATGTTTCGTCACTAGGACATAACAATGGGAATATGAAATGTTCTATTAATGTTTCAACATGTGGCTTTATTAAACCCCAAGTTTTTTTCTGAGTAACACAATGAGTTATGAATTCAAGCAAGTAGTATATGGAATCATTACTTAACCAAATGGTTTTATTGCACCATTTATCTATCAATTGAAAATAAATATCAAGCAATGATGGGATAAATGATTCAACGTACATTGCTTTGAAATTATCGTAGTTGTATTTTCTGGTTAATGTGCTGGATCCGTACCTTATAAATAACCGATACAAGTTAGCATAAGCCCATTTCTGACTTTTAACCCAACTGTGCAATTTCCTTTCACTTTCATCCAAATCCATGATCTCTTGTGGTAATTCCTTTTGAATAACGTTAACATGGAAAGTCCCCCAGTTTACAAGCTCACTTTGTGATTGTAAATATAAAGGTAAATCGTGATAAGTAACGAACTTGTAACATTTTAAAATCAATTTCACCATTTCACCAGCTTCAAAGGATGATTCCTTCAACAACTCATTACCAATGTTTAAGATTATTGGGAAGAATTCCTTTATTATACCATCCAAAGCTGGTCTGTCTTCATTGGTAGTCCATCTATATGAGCGAGTTATCTCAGAGAAACATAAAATACCAGCGTACACTGAAGCTATATCACCTGATTGTAATAGCCTAGCAGTATTAGGTAAAAACTCGGGCCAGTTCTTAGGGTAATCAGAAACCACTATGGTGTTCAAAACAGGAAACAACTGATTTCTTATTTGCATCTGTGAGTTAACTATGGCGACTAATAATCTGTCTTTGATAACTGGCTTTTCATCTCCATCAATACCACCTTTGGATAAGTTAGAGTTATTCCATTGTCTTGTAACTCTGTTCTTGAAAAAAATAACCGCTGCCTTTTTTATACCTGGATTGACTTCTGGTGTTGAGATGATATCGAGACAGCCGCCCAAAAAACCTGGTGTAGTCTCAACCTGGCGCAATTGAGATTCCGCTTGTTGTCTCACCAATTGATCTTGTTGCAAAGTCGCAGCGAAGCAATCGTGTAGCGCATGAACATCCATCTTAAGATCGTGTATAGGAAACGTGAATTTCTCAAAGGAAACAACTGTCAAGTTGAAGAAACGAGATTTTGAGATTGAAAATAAATTATTTCAATTCGATTTAAATTTTTTTTCAGATTCAATTACATCGTATATGCAGGATTTTATAAACATAAGAGAACTGAACTGAACTCGTTTAAAACAGGTTGGGATTCGTGATGCTCATTGATCGAGGACAAGAGGAAGTGCTACTGGGAGCTGTGCGACAGCCATATCCATCGATACCAATATCAATTGATGCTATGTACAAAATATCGTAACAGTATATCCAACCCAAATAAGACCATGTAATGAGATGATCCACCAAAAATAGCAAGTGTGCTATAGAGATTCGAATCAACTGAGTGTAGCGACAACCTCCTCCACACTGTCAAAATTATTTTCTTGGACGTATTTTGCAACCAAGTTTTTCTTGATCGCGTTCTTACTGTCCAAGCCTTTTTGTAAATGTGTAAGGATCTTGGTAACCAACGATTCGTCCTTCATGATCTCAGTAACGACTATCTTTCTATTGGTAGCTTCTAACAATTCCTTCAATCTAGTTTGATATTTTGTGACATCTAACGCAACCTGTGCTTGGGAGTAAGGCCAGTTGTCTATGCCATATTTCGATTTGAGATCATCTATTATTTTGCTTTTTTCAGGAGTGGTGGAAGGTTCAATGGCGCTCTTACCAATGAGCTTCAAATCAGCAATTTTTTGACGCAACTCTTCAAATTCTGTTCTTTTGGAGAAGAACTCAGCGGCTTTTGCTTGAGCTTCAGCTGCAACTCTTTCCTTTGCAGTTTCCTGATAAACAAGAAATTGCTGCCCTTGATTCTTCTTTATTTCAGCAATGGCAAACGACTTTTTGACAGACAATGGACGACAACTTTCAATTCTGACAATGTCACCTTCTTTACAGATGTTCAACTCATCATGAACCAAGTAATCTTTGATTTTTTGAACTTCTTTATGGACAACGTTGTCGTACAAATCTCTCTTGACTCTGACCTTGACGGTCTTGGCCATTTTCCCCTGGGATATAACAAGCCCGATGAAGTTCTGACGAGCCATTCTGTGTTCTCTTCTCTTCTCTTCACGTTCTGTTTCTCTTCTTTTCTCCACTGTTGAAAGACTTCAATCGCATTTTCGTTGGTAAAAAAACTGTACAGCGGTTACCCGATAATACCGCCCAAAAGAATGTTATGTGCCCCGTGCCGCGCTTACAGATTAGATCTGTTAGTCATATCACTGGAGAGTCAGAACTTATAAATTGTGGATGGTATCGCTTTTAGTGGTCTGCCCTCAAGTATAAGACAAGACAAATACCACCGGCAATCATGGTTTTCAACTTGGACACAATCGTCAGAAAAAACATCTTGAGCTTGAAGCCTTATCGTTGTGCCAGAGAGTGTGTATTCTTCAACTGAAAGTAATTTTTCAGTCTTACCAGAGAAATACTAACATCTCACTAGCGATTTCAAAGAAGGTTTGTTATTAGATGCCAACGAAAACACACACGGCCCAGCTTTAGCCTCCATATTGCCTGAAGAACAAATCTTGGAATTGAACAGATATCCTGACCCCCATCAAATTACGTTGAAAGCTCAGATATGTGCTATCCGCAATAGTGAACTGCCACACTCAAACATCAAGCCTCTCACTCCAGAAAATTTATGTCTTGGTGTAGGTTCAGATGAAAGTATAGACTTGTTGATGCGCTGTGTCTGTAATCCGGGTCAAGATAAATTGTTAATATGTCCTCCAACCTACGGAATGTATTCAATCTGTGCTAATATAAACGACGTTGAGGTCGCTGAAACCCCATTAACTCCAGATTTTGAAGTTGACGTCTCAGCTGTTGCCATCAAAGTCTCAGAAGACTCCACAATTAAGTTGCTTTACTTAACTTCTCCTGGTAATCCCACTGGAAAGCTCTTATCCTTTGCCAAAATTGAGGAAATTTTAAAAATTGAATGGAATGGTTTGGTTATCGTTGATGAAGCTTACGTTGATTTTGCTCCAATTGGCTCATCGTTTGCCCCATTTGTCACCAAATACCCAAATCTAGTTGTTTTACAAACTTTATCTAAATCTTATGGTTTAGCTGGTATTAGATTAGGTATAACTTTTGCAAGTGAAGAATTATCAAGATACTTGAATGCGATGAAGTATCCTTATAACATATCTACTTTAACCTCAAACGTTGCCTTGAGGGCAACCTCTTCAGGGGGTTTATCCACCATGAAATCTTACGTTTCCAAAATCATAGATCAAAGAGATGTCGTGTTAACTAGTTTGCAACGCATTAAAGGTGTTGGTAAAAACTTGGGTGGGTTAGATTCTAACTTTATCCTTCTACAAATTTTGTCAGATCAGACCGATAATGCTATACCAAGTAATGAAGTTGCTAAAGAGCTCTACAACAGATTAGCCACTGAAAGTGGTGTCGTTGTGAGATTCAGAGGATCTGAATTGAATTGTACTGGTTGTTTGAGAATCACCATTGGTACCCACGAAGAAAATCTCGTTTTGATTTCCAAGTTCAAATCCACATTAGAGTCGATTTACAAGTCATCATAGAGTTTATAGAGTACAAGGAATATGTGAGTTCTCTAGATTTTGTAGAATGCAACTACAGTCTATACCCAGCCAATAAACATAACATAAAACATAACAAACATTTATTAACTTACCCGAATCATCTTTCAAAAAAAGTAAATATGGTAGGTCGAGACCTGGTGCTAAAAAAACCTTGCTTCCGTATTGTTGATGGACTTTTGGATTTTAACAGACCCTTAGATTTGTCGATAGAGATAATTGAACGATCTTCATTTGAGGTATCTAAAGCAGCCGTAGTATCCACATTAGGGATAATGCTCGTAGCTTGGAACAATTTTATTGGTGCACTAAGCTTGATGTTTCTTACCAGTTCAGACCGAATAATATCATGTGGTGAATTGGAGCCCTCATATTCCAGGGGAGGATTAGATGGAAATAAATATTGACAATCCTCGCAAACCACACTTGCATGGTCTCTGGAATGACTTGAAATTTCCGTTGATTTCGGTGATAAAGCAAAAGGACTCAAATTTGCAAACCTAACATGGACTCTTTTACTTAATCTTCCCTTTCTTTTAGAGAGGTTGGATTTTTTTTCACTCAACTTGGCTTTCATTGTGTGATATTTTGAGGATTTTGAACAATCTTCATCAATTATAGAATTATTGTCAAGAGTTAGATTTTTTGTAGGCGACCAGCTTTTCAAAGCTCTAAAATCAAAACGCAGCCTTTGTGAATCTTTACTAGATCTCCTAGAATCAGGTACAGTTTTCTGCTTATCCAAATGAATTTCAACATCTTGTTCATCAGCGAAAGCTTGTGCTATTATTGGAATACTTTCTTTACCATCGACGGAGCTGGGATATATTGATGATGCCTCTTTTGCATACTCTGAGTTCAACCTTATTAAACTATCATAATTTCCCAATGTATCTAAGTGTGTATCTATATAAGTTTTCCATTCAGCAAATTCTGGAGGCTCGCTGGAAATACTTATACCATCATTAAATTCTGTTGCGTCCAAGGGTAATTGAATAGGAGACACATATCTGAAAGTTTTCCTATGATCCAATGGGTCGAATATTTTCTTCTCCATATCTGTAAAGTTAGTAAGAAGGTTCGCCAGCAGAGGAGGGAAGAAACAGTAATCATACTTTCACTTTCAGTTGGAGATGGCTGAACGATACCATTGTGCTCCAATAGAGAAATATCTCTTATTGAATGAGTTTTATTGTCATATACACCGATCAGATTGCATCTATGATGGAATTTATCATTTTTTGATTCAGATTTCAGGCATGTCAAGCTTTTTGATAAAACAAGAGAAACAGAAACATCTTCTTCAGACAAAGGTGTGGAATGGCCATCGGGAATAGGATGCAGTTGAATATTATCTGGGAAGTTATGAGCACAGTAATTACTCTCATTTCCCTCTAGACTTTTGAGAATAGAATCATCTATATCTAGAAATCGATAAACAGCCCCTGATTCATCTTTCGAATTCTGAGAAAACATATTCGCTTGTGTTACAACGTCAAGATTCTGCGGTACCATACTAACTGGAAAAGGAATTGTATTCTCAGATTTTAGTATATCGATGGGTGCTTGATTGGTTTCACCCAATATGTTTGATTCTAGCTCATCAAATCTCAATTCGGGAGCATCATTGTAAGAAAGGAGCTCACTGTCGGCAATTTTTGCTTCACATCTGCTTGAAGTTTGCTTGGATTTGACTGAGAGTGCCCTTTTAATGCTTTGCGGATAAAAACTGGATAACAGCAACCCTGAATTGATGTCCTCCAATTTGACTTTAAGAGATAACCTCACTTCATCAGGAAAACTATACAGCTTCTTTGATTGTAAATCAGTTTTAGCATTGGTATGGTTCAAGTCTTGACTTGAAGTCTTGAGTGCCAGAGGTTTTCCTTTTGGATTTGACTGATAATAATGATTCACGTGGTGGTTCGATCTTCCAATCTTCTCAAATGATAGAAGTCTTGATATTGCTTCTGATATTGTAGCTGTCTTAGTCGTTGAAGTATTCCTAGTAGCTATTGTGCTCTGATCATCAAGATGTATGTTGTCTGAGCTTTTATCCAAGATCATACTTCCCATTCTGCGAGTCTTAATTCTTGAGCTGCTTGATTTGGACTTGATGGACCTTACTTTATAATTGTTGAGTGAATCAGATTCCAATGTCATGTCATGGGCTTGATTTTGCAAGACGTCACCATACTCATCCAAAACGTTCTTGATAGCATCAGCCTGCGTTGAGCGCTGTTTGGAATGGCTTTCGAGACCTTCGATGACAACTGTAGGAAAGTTTGCAGTCAATGGATTGTGCAGTTCTGGGGCAGCATCTGACATCATTAGGATTTAAAATATGAGACTGACTTGGGAAGGATGGCCATAGGAACCCTCACATGCCATCACTTTATCAAAAGTTGCAAATTCACTCTTCGGCGTGTAAACTGAGTCTCCACGGTGTTCATAATTGCCACCACAAATACAATTGGGCGGCTGCAACTCGCAAAAACTGTAAATATTCTGAAGCACAAAATGCGTATATGGCGTTCTGGTAATTACTGCGACGTTCTGAAATATACATATGAGTCCCAGATATTTGAAAGCGTGTAAGGTATGATGTGACTGGAGAGCTTATCTTGGAGGTGCCAGTTCGAAAAAAATCACCAACTGCAATATACCAAAATGAGCTTAGACTATCTCCCTGTCTCGTATGATCCGGCAACCAAAAAACTTTCATTGTCAGATGTCCAGACAGCCTTCCCTGAGTTGTCAGCGGAAATCGATCAATTGAATACTATAGCTGGTGAGATTGTTGCATTTGGCGATGTCCCTCCTGTTCCTTCTAAAGATAACTTCAACAAGCAATTGAGTATGATGATAAAAAAGATGCATGATGGTGGTATAGTTTCATTCAAAAAGGAGAATTACCAGGAAGCAGCAAAACAATTTAGTATTGGTTTGGAGATGATTTCAAGAAGAGCCAAGTACGAATCATTTCAGTTCACATTACAGGAGCTTGGGTTGTTTTTAATCAGTAGATGTGACTCCTACTTGAAGGCTGCTGATTATTTACGGGCATACAACGATGCTGACTTGTTACTTGGTTTGCAAGTCAACACTCCAGATAACTTTTTGAGAAGAGGTGTTTGCAATTTTTTCTTGAAAAACTACGAAGCTTCCAGAGCTGATTATGAAAGAGGATTATCGTTTGATCTGAATAACGAAAGGTTGAAGATAGAGTTGGGTGTTGTTATTAATAAACTCAAAGAAGAAAATGGTGAAATCTAGATATGCCTAATGATTTCATCATAGTAGCTGGATAAGTACTTCGAAAGAGATCTATTATATAGGTTTTAAGTTTAAAGCGGATATGCAGTATTGGATATACCATATCTCCACACAAAATAAGTGAATAAATTTCTGTGTAGCTTTTACGTTCCAACCTCGTGAGTATCTCGATTTTAAGGACATACATGCCTCCAGTTTACAATGTTTTTGACCTTCACTTCTACAGTGGTCTAGTTACTCAAGTTTCACTAAATACGTAGGACTTGCCTTCCACCAATCTACAGCGTCTCGTATGGCTACTGGCTCTTGTAACGTCCTTTTCACTTGTCACTTGTCACTTTCTGAGATTCTGGTTATCTTCATATAGTGGTTATGAGCTCCGATGACAAGAAAACAGAAATTGCGTCCACCGCGTATTAAAAAGATCAGCGACACGACCATGATTTATATTTGATATTTCGCTTTATTTATATGGGAAAGCAAAAACTGATTTTCTTCGATCCTACACGCTCTAGAATCTTGAGTCCTGTTCTTAGTGTTTTGAAACGAAAGATCTAAATACATCAGATACCAGTCAACATCAACCTCATACAGACTACTCTCGCCATAACTGATGCTGAATTTCATATCTGCTCCAAATTATACTTCAAATGTTCCTGGTTTGGTGGTGCTTTCATCTGACGATGAAGATGATGATATAACGTTCCTCAACTCACCAAGCGTCAACCCTCCGGCGGTCACGTCAAATGACAGTAGCGTATCCGCTAATAGCAGTACAACATCATTAATCAACCCTCCTTCAGCTCCTGTTTCCATTCATGCTTCACAAACTCCATCTTCTTCAGCCACTCCAGTTGCTGCTGCTCCAGTATCTAACTACACTCCAAATGTTACTGCAAGAATTCCTGGCTTGATGGGTAGCAAGAATAATAGTGGTACACGAATGAATGTGAACTTCAGTCCGAATCCAAATCGCGTTGTGCCTACGTTTCCTGCCACAGGTACAAGTCCCTATTCCGATATGGGACCAAAGCGCCAAAAGTTATCAACTCCACTGTTGAATCCTTCAGCTTCCATTATAGATTTGACTGGTGAAAGCGATAGTGATAATGATGATGATATAATAATTATGGACCCTCAACAAATTCCTAATGGTACAAAGTTCAAAAATATATCACATCCTACTTCTAACCAAAATGCGAATAATCAGGCTGGACAACACACCTTTCAGCAAATATCCCAGGGTGCAGCATCAACTATATCTCCACTGCTTTTTCAACAGAATACAACAATGAATGGACCCACAACGATGAATACTTTCACTAGCCCTCCTGTGATCCCAATGTTTCCACAAGTTCCAATCTTCAACCAGCCTGCTCCTGTTGCTCACTTCAACGGGGCTAATACTTCTTTAAATCAAGTTAATACGATGATTGGTTTGCAAAGACAAACCAAGTTAGCCAATATAAAAGCTCAAAAGGATAAGATTGATCAAGCGTATCAAAAACTAACAAATGAAAGCAGAGTTGTAACTAAGAAAATTGAAGACCACAATAAATCCTTAGAGGGTATAAGAAAAGAAAGGTTTTTACTTGCAAGGCAAAAGAACGATAGTTTTAAACCAAGAATTTTGGATATTGATAGACGGCTCAATGTTGGTGCTACAATTTTGAGATCATATACCCTGAAGAGTAACGAATACGCAACAAAAATCAGAAGCTTGCAAAGTATCCTAGCCTCCCTTGTATCTGAGGAAAGTACAATTCGGATGGCCATATATCTGGAGATGGCTCGCAGAAATGAGTCAAGTGATGATGATTATGATTTTGGTCAAGACGAAATGCATTCTAATTCCACACGTATGGGTTATACATCAAATATTTACTCTTCTAATGATGAAAGAAGTATTCAAGACTTACTCAAAAATATCAAGACAGATGAAGAACTTGAAAAAGAAGGTCTTGCAAACACGCCTTCAGATATGACGGTTTCGTTAATGAGACATCAAAGAATGGGGTTGTCATGGTTATTAAGGATGGAAGAAAGCACTGGCGGTGGTATTTTGGCTGATGATATGGGTCTTGGTAAGACCGTTCAAGCGATTTCATTGATGTTGGCAAATCGATCCAAAGACGACGCTTGTAAGACCAATCTTGTTGTCGCCCCCGTGGCTTTGTTGAAGCAATGGGCAGCAGAAATCGAATCCAAAGTCAATAAGAACGCTAAGATGGATGTTCGTATTTATCATGCTGCTGAAAAAAAATCCTTGTATAGATTCAGGGAGATCGCTAACTGTGATGTTATTTTAACTTCTTATGGTACTTTATCTTCTGAAATGAAGAAGCATTACAAACTTGCTATTGAGGAAGCAGGTATTACCAGAAACTCCTCCATCATACCTGATGCTGCCTCTGGTGGTGATAAATATGTTTCCCCTTTCTTTTCCTCAGATGCTACATTTTATAGAGTGTTTTTGGATGAGGCTCAGTGGATTAAAAATAAGACTGCTCAGGCATCAAAGGCAGTTGCTTTATTGAAATCCAAGTATAGATTTTGTCTAAGCGGTACTCCAATGCAAAACTCAGTGGATGAGTTATATCCTTTACTTAGATTTTTGCAAATTAAGCCTTATGACAGTGAGCAAAGATTCAGACAAGACATTGTTCTCCCATTGAAGTCCAAAACTGACAACTATGATGAGATTGATAAGGGCAGAGCTATCAAGAAGTTGCAAGCTTTATTACAAGCCATTTTATTGAGAAGAACTAAAGATTCTAAAATTGATGATGAACCTATTCTTACTTTGCCAAACAAATTCGTCGAAGAAACCTATGTTGTTATGGAAACGGAAGAGAAACTGTTTTATGAGTCTCTTGAACTGAGTTCTGCAAAGAAAGCTGAAAAATTGCTAAATCAACGTGGGGCTGGTTCGTACAGTAATGTGTTGACTTTGTTACTAAGATTGAGACAATCGTGTTGTCATAATTATTTAGTCAAGTTGGGTGAACAAGATTCTGGAGATAAAGATGTCTTCGATTGGAAAGGTGGAATTTCTAGAGCTGAGAAATATGCTTCATCAACAATTAGAAGAATCAATAGTGAGTTAAGTGATTCAACTGAGTCTCAACAAACCCCATTCTCGTGTCCAATATGTTTTGATGTTTCTCCAACTAATGATATCATGTTATTACATCCATGTGGACATGGTATATGTAAGAATTGTGTTGATGATTTTTATGATGGTAATCAAGAAACTGAAGATGTCGGGGGTAAACGTATTGCAAAATGCAAGATTTGTAATACTTTGGTAAAAGAAGGCTCTCTTGTTCCATTTACTTTGTTTGATCAAGTGTGCAACCAAAAGATGAGCAAATTAGACTTAGGGAAATTATATGACAAACCTTCAAAATCAATTTCTAGAAAGGAAAAAGTCATGAATCTTATCAAAGAAGAAGGTGGTAAGTTTAGTCCATCAGCAAAAATTAATAAAGCTATGGAATTATTGGATGAAATCAAACACAAATATCCCGGGGAAAAGGTTATTATATTTTCGCAGTTCACTCTTTTATTTGAGTTGATGCATTTTGTTTTGAATCATAAGCAGATTCCATATTTAAGATACGATGGTTCCATGAGTATAGATCAAAGAAATGAAACCATTCGTAAATTTTACCAAGAAGATAGAGAGGTGTTATTAATTTCTTTGAAAGCCGGTAATGTTGGCTTAACTTTAACGTGTGCTTCTCACGTTATTATCATGGATCCATTTTGGAATCCCTTCGTCGAAGATCAAGCGATGGATAGGGCGCACAGAATTGGGCAACAAAGAGACGTCTTTGTGTATCGTATATTGATTGAAGGGACGGTCGAAAGTAGAATCATGGAATTGCAGAAAAAGAAAAAAGACTTGGTCAATGCTGCCTTGGATGAAAATGGTATGAAAACGGTCAGTAATTTGGGCAGAAAGGAATTGGGTTTCCTTTTTGGTCTTAATAGATTGGATAATTAGATCATAACTCTTTAGCTAAAAGACCAGCGTGCACATTTTACTTGATTTTCTTCTGGCACATGTATTTATAAAGCTTATATTATTATTATTATTATTATTTTTTTAAATTTTTTATTTTTCTGGTTTGGGGATTTATCTAAGGAGTTTTATATAACTACGTTTAATTTGAATATAAAAGGCTAACTTTTCGAATATCTTTTGATTGTTGGTACTAGGTCACGCTTCTAGAAGCATGAAGAATGCATATATTTCACATACTACAATTATTAACTTGAGCTTACAATTCAACTCGACTGCCTAATTATCCAGTATTTATTTCGGACCTTGAAATACCCTTTTGTGATCAACCAAATCGTACTTTGAAATTTGGATCTATTAATTCAACAGCAAGTTCAACTCATGATCAGTCATGGGGCTTCTATCGACATATTATTATATTACTTGTTCTCGCGGAAATCACTTCGAATTTTTTTGGGGTACTGCACTGTACTCGGCGCTCGCTCGTAGGCCTGACTTTTTTTTTGCAACCATGCACCAGCCGCACGTAAAGATAATATTTGTGTATATTCTAATAAAGCTGTGGTGGAAATATTAAAATTCAAAAGTATATAGATATAACAGATCGAATTACATTAGAACCATACCAGTACATAGTACCATGAGAGTCCCTGGCCCTTGTAGACCCGCGTTCTACAAATTAATCTTAAATATTATAATATAATTATATAATTAATATTAATTATTATAATAAATTACAAGAGCTAATGCCTCGCTTTGCTCAGCAGCCTTGTTTTTCTATTATAGTCATTAATTGGATAAAGTTACATAAAGCTGGATATCATTAATATTAATTGTAAATACCTGCCTACTTCGGAGTTAGTATATTCGACGACGTCCCATAGTTCGCGGCTTCTATTGTGCACTCAAATCAAGACACAATTGAGCCAGTGAGCACCGACACCCCCAGATATGTTGAGTGATTCCTTAATTATATAATTAGGCTTTCAATATAGTCACATTTATGATGATTTCTTCGAGGCATGGTTATTTTAGAATTTGAATAAAGCTCTATAGCCCGCAGGGTAATAATAGATATATTAAAACAAAACAACGTTATTTGATTAGTGTGACCATATCTTCTCTTACGACTGCTGGTTGCTCTTGGAGGTAATCTTATAGCATACCATTTACGACAGATGTATTTCTCACAGTTATACTTAGAAGCTAAGGCCTTAGTTAATAATGGGGGTTCGAACTTCGATGACACCACCTTCTAACCAAGAAAACTAAATTATCTTCAGTCTTCTAAACCTAAGGCAATGGTTTTGTAGTTTGATCTTTGTTTGATAATCAAATCTTGTACTATTAGTGGATTCGGTCTTTTGGTTGCAAACTTCTCGATACCTGGTTATGAGCCCAGCGGCGATGAAGGAAAAAAAAATGAATCTAATCAAACTTTATACTTTAAACTTCCAAGAAACTAGAATCTGAAAGTATTCTTACTCCAGCAGAGCTAGAAGAGAAGTTGAAGAGATTTTGGAAACTCATTAAAAAGATTGAGAAACAAAGCTTTGGATCTACAGATTCTTTACACATGCTTGTTTTGGGTGGTACGTATTATCAAATCAACCATGTTGATAGTAACAGTTATCAAGAATGCTGCCTATGCCTCAAAGAAGATTCAACTGAAAGCATAGACCATTTCCTTAGTGAGTGTGAGGTGGTTAGTAAAGCGAAGATTATTCTCCAAGTGAATGTGAATAGTTTTAGTGACTTGTTTCAAATAATCGATATCCATGAAATAATGAATATCAATAAGATAATAAGGTTCATTGGAACTTGCAAATTTGAGAGGAGACAAGTAGGTGACAAAAGCCTTCTCACTAATCTAACCGAAGAGATTACATTGAGTCAGGCTTTGAGCAAAGCAAACGTAAACTGATAATTAATCGCTGCTAACAAGATAGAACCCCCAGTTGAACTTGAATCGCTGTTGAAATAGATCCAAATCTGGCTTGATTAACGAGGTATCAAGAGAACGAATAAACTGGATCAGACATGTTAGCTTTGATTTGAAAAAATTAAGGAAAAATTAAGATGAAAATGAAGAAGCAAAATCAAAAAAAAACTAATCCAAGATACAATTGAATCGAATTTTGAAAAAATTGATTATATGATGCTTAAATCAGCATTCCCAGGACGTACTGGGTTAACAAAGATACTTTATTTCATGATTTGGACTCCTACGATGGTACAGGTTGCTTACAGCTGATATTATTATATAAGTTTGTATATGACACTACCATTTTCTTTTAGGAGAATTCGGAATAAAAGTTTTTAAAATTAAAAAAAAAAAAACTTTTTAATCTCATATTTCAATGGTAATTGATAAAACAATGGAAAACCAATGAAAGAAAATATACCTCAGTAAACCGAGAGTAATCCTATCATATCCATAATTGTAAAATACTTAAAATTGCAATCAATTAAGTACCTCACTCAGAATTCGAACTGCGGACAGATACACCATTTTAACTATTACGACCTGGCCACATAGTTGTTCGAATGAAAAATTCACCTAACTTTTGTGACCACATGATAGCATACTTTACCAAATCATCAGTTCTGTGCTTTTAGCTACAAAACTGGGATCAGAAAAGATATAATTGAAAGGGTGTCCGAGTGGATTGATTATATTCTCAATTCTGGTTGAAATCAGAAGAATGTAGCCAAAAGTACATAAAAGTATACCAATGTTGGACTTTTTGCCATTGCACTACTTGATACTATTTTCGTTCGTGAAAACTACACTCCTTCGGAGGTTCACTTTGTGAAGTGCACATTTTTTAGTATTCTCCTTCGGAGGTTCACTTCGTGAAAAACACAGGTTAACCTACTCTCCTTCGGAGGTTTCACTGCGTGAAAGACACAGTCTGGCTATTCTCCTTCGGAGGTTTGCTTCGCGAAAACTCGGTAACGCACACTACCTCATCTCTGGTTTTCAGCACATTTGCGAAAAACAAAAAAAATTCACCACTATAGAAAAGAACAAATTCAAACTACCTTTCCTATTTTTTAGAAAATACTAAACGATATAGTTAGGTTTAACTGAATAGACCATTCGAAAGAGAAAAGTTCCTTTGAGTTTTAAGGTGCTCGACTAATTTGAGAAAAATCTGAATGTTTCACAATTCGCGATCCAGAAAAAAACACCACTATAAAAACGCTTGTTAATTGACACAGACAAATGTATTTAATTCTCAAAAATCGTAGTTCTATTATATATAGATATATAATATATTAATATTAATTATTATAATTAATAATTATTATAATCAATTATAATTGTCGTACCCACCATGGCTGAAGGAGAGATAAAAGTACGTCATTCAATGACAATCAAAGTGACTGGATATTGCGTTCACGGTTCTCTTGTCGTAGTGTTCCAACTGCAAGTCAGATGGGATCTGTTCTTCAGTGGCTCTGAATCTTGTGATTGGAGGGAACACAATTCTGTGTTTGAGTTCAACGTATCTGCTAACGGAGTGGGCATTTCTATTATGGTTTGATAAAAATTAATTAATTAGCTGGCCGAAGTATAACACAAGCTAGAGAAAATACTTGGATCACATCGCATAAAAGAGACAAACTGCATCTATTTATAAATATCAGAATCCGTTGTACACTAATTAGTAATCTAGCTGCAAAATGTACCCTGGATATGATTTTTTACACTCGGCTGCCCATTTCCATATGATTCCTGATAAGTTGCAAGTTGCAAAATATCGCAGCTCTGTTGAAAATTCCGAAATCTCACTCTGATCTCATCATCATCCCGCGGGGGCCAGCCCTAAGAATCATGGAGGAAGAGAAAGAAAGAATATACACTCGCTTAGAAACCAATCTCTTGAATGATAACGTACCCAGAAGCTGAAGTTTATTAGCCATATACATTTGATAATTCGTTTGGTAACTGATTGATTAATATATGTGATTTAGTTGTGCATAGTTGTCAAGGTACAGGCACAGCTCAATAAATTTAGTCTTGATCTTTCAAGCTTCCAGTTCCAGATAATTACTAGATATAAATTTAAAATCGGCCATGTCAATATTCTAAACCGATGGAAGTATGCATGAGAGTCTGCATAATGAGAAAGTCTCAAACACCGAGACACCGTAGTCATCTGTCTAAATCGTACTTACTACTAATACCAACAGCTGCCTGAGTGCCAGACTTCTGCCTTCAACTAAATGCTTGTTACTCATCTTATTCACGCCGCTGTTTCTTCGCTACAAATAATTTTGGCATGACCGGCTCTAGATCTGTTGCTTGACTTTTATCCGAAGATGCTTTCTCAAATATAATAGATAATTAGATACTACGTTTCATGCCTTGATTCAATATCTGAACTATAGGCTATAGCGATATGATTTTATACTCCTTTTCTCATGACACCCACCAATCACCAATTCCAGAAAAATATAGAATCTCGGAAGATTAAAGAAAAATGGATTACTAATTACTAAACTCAATATAATATTATCGCACCTACTTAAACCAACAATAATCTCTTCCAAAATTACAGATTGAATATGAACCAAGCACAACTATTACCAATAATCCTAAAATGTCTACTCCGTTAGCCTCATCAAAGGTCTTCAAACCATTAAAAGTCGGTAACGTCGAACTTCAACACAGAATTTTCTTCCCGCCAACAACAAGATGTAGGTCTACAAAAGATCATGTTCCAACTGACTTACAATTGAAATACTATGATGACAGATCCAAATTTCCAGGTACATTGATCATTAGTGAAGGCACATTTGTTTCTCCACAATCTTGTGGTATGCCTCATGTCCCAGGTATCTGGAATGACACACAAGTCAAAGCTTGGAAGAAAATTAATGATAAGATTCATGAAAATGGATCTTTTATCTCATGTCAATTTTGGAATTTGGGAAGAGGTGCTGATCCAGAAGATTTGAAAAACGAAGGTACTGAATTCCTCGGTAGTTCAAACATCTATCCCTCAGAAGAAATAAAAGAGAAAGCTGAAAAAATTGGTAACCCGCTTAGAGCTTTTACAACTGAGGAAATCAAACATGTTATCCATCACGATTACGTTAATGCTGCTGAAAATGCTATTAAAGCTGGATTTGATATGGTTGAACTTCATTCGGCTCACGGATATATCTTTGATCAATTTTTACAACCTGCTGGTAACAACAGAACTGATGAATATGGTGGATCAATTGAAAACAGAGCAAGATTTGTTTTGGAGGTAATTGATGCGATATCTGCTAAAATTGGTGCTTCCAAAGTCGCAATCAGAATCTCACCTTGGGCCAAGTTCTTAGGAATGAAAGCTGAAGAAGACGAAGTTCATCCAATTGCTACCTTCGGATACTTGTTATCAGAATTACAGAAAAGGGCTAATGAAGGTAAAGAATTAGCATACATTTCAATCGTCGAACCAAGAGTTCAAGGTAACACAGATGTCGCTAAAGAAGACCAATTAGGAGATAACACATTCATATATCAAATTTGGAAAGGTATTATTGTTAGAGCTGGAAACTATACATATGATGCACCTAAATTCACACAAATTATAAAAGACGTTGAAGATGATAGAACATTAGTTGGGTTTTCAAGATATTATATATCAAACCCGGATTTAGTTTTCAGATTGCAGCAAGGGTTAGAATTGAATCAATATGATAGAAGTACTTTTTATAATCAAGATAATTACAGGTATAATACTTATAAAGCTTATGGTGAAACTGAGACAGTTGAACAGTTGGAAGCCGCTGTTAAGAGATTGGGTATTGCGTTAGCTTAATTAGCCGATTAATTTATTACATATTACATTTAATGAGTGAGGTCAAAATAGATATATACATGCAGTATAAGAAGCCAATGTAGGCCATGCATGGGATACAAAGATTTCAGCTGGTAGCTTTGATCAGGTACCGAGCGGTTATAAATATAATCCGTACGTCGTATTCAAATCGTATAATTTCTATAACGATTAAAATTTAAGACTATTGATCGACTGACTTATTATTTATGGTTAAAATACAGTTCTTTTTAGCAGTGCTATATCATAGGAAATTGGAAAGCACAAATTTCATCGAAATATACTCTTGGAGTCTCGGCGGCTCGCCGGTGATTCAAATTTTTAGATCTGAAGACTGAGAGGTAACGAGACGATTATCTGCAGGATTTTCAGATGATCTCAGACATGATAGAGCAACGTATTCTGTGCTTCCCAATAAGGAAGTCTAGAGAAGTCTATGTATTTGTTTTCCAAAATATAAACTATTTTCGCGAATTTGGAAAACAGTCACACAACAAACACTAAAACGTAAATATGGAGCTGCAATTTTCGTTGAGGGCAGAAGAGTTGAGCGCGAATCCACACTGA
The DNA here is from genome assembly GCA_030575015.1 of Cephaloascus albidus. Classification (NCBI taxonomy): domain Eukaryota; kingdom Fungi; phylum Ascomycota; class Pichiomycetes; order Serinales; family Cephaloascaceae; genus Cephaloascus; species Cephaloascus albidus. The sequence goes on along the minus strand of JAJMGN010000223.1, from coordinate 69,336 downwards.
GTTTTGGGTTTTGGTGAGAAATGGTGATGGCAGTCTGACAATTTTTTTGTGAAATTTTCACTTTACATATGTACACACTTTTAAAGGTCTTTACTGAACGTCTAAAACAGTATCATACAACCATCAAAAATGAGTGCTATTAACAAGGAAAAAGCTGTTGAACAACAAGAAGAAATTCACAAAATCAGAATCACTTTAACTTCTACCAAAGTTAAACAATTAGAAAAAGTTTCTGCCAACATTATTAGAAGTGCTGAGCAAAACAAAGCTTCTAAGAAAGGTCCTGTTAGAATGCCAACTAAAGTTTTAAAGATCTCCACCAGAAAGACTCCAAATGGTGAAGGTTCCAAAACTTGGGATTGTTACGAAATGAGAATCCATAAGCGTGTTATTGATTTACAAGCTCCAGCCCTTGTCATTAGAAAAATTACTCAAATTACTATTGAACCTGGTGTTGATATTCAAGTTACCGTTGCTGCTTAAGCAGTACTGGTAGCATGGATTCTTTTCAAACTGATTAACTCGATTTTTTTTACAAATTTATAAAATGATAGTGGTGTTTTTAATTATCGAAGAATGAACCAATGAAGTTGGTGGTTTTTTTTCTTTGAATATGTTGTTAAAGGGTGACATTACATCCAGTTGCTCTAGGCGTGCCGTGTATATATATTACCAGCTCAAAACTTTATTATATGATGCACAGACGTTGCGGTGTTAGCTATCAGGAACTGGTGTGGTAAATCTTTTATGAATTAAAAAAGAATTGGTTAGTTGGTCAATTAAAATATAAATTATCGGTTTAAAATTTCCCCTTGTCGTAGGATTACTCTTGTGTTTATTTGCTTCAGAGTCCAGAGTTCAAAACATATCTCATTTTCAGTTATTATAAAGGCTACAAGGCCAAAAGCCGATATATATATATATATGTCGGTCCGAAATTTGTAACCTATCGCATGGGACCCAAAGTAAGCGTATTAGACCACCGCGGTTGCACGGAAGATCTCCCAGTGTCTCCTATCCACGCTGAGCTATAAAAGACTCAAGACAAGAGCACTTCAGCTTCAACATTCAGCAAAATCCTCTACCAAAATCCAACTTCCTTCTCAACTGTCGTCTTTCCCACTATAAATAAATGGATTCCTTCTGGTTGTCGCACACAGTTCCAAGCCGCACTCCCATCTCTTTGAAGCCAATCTGAAATAGCAAATTGAGTTCATCGCACAAAGTTGGTTTAAACAGCGAGATATTCTGTCTCCAACAGAGATCAATTGACTCTTCTTAAATTGTGAAACAGCTGCTTGTTCTCAGAAAAAGACAAAGAAACAAGAGAAAGAAGCGAGAGAAATGGTGTTTGTTTTTGCAATCAGACAGAGATTATTCTATTTATCCAGGAAACTGGCTTCCAGTAAGAACTTGATACAAAACTCATCTACAAAATTATTTTCATCTTCAACCGCGTTATCAACTCAATCTGCCCAGAGTAGAGTAGTTGGTTCAAGACAAAAGATGAGAAGAAAGAAAATTGCTATCTTATCTGGCGTTATTCTTGTCGGTTCCTATATCACTTTAAACCATACAAATCGTGTGACATTGGATACTTTGCCAAATTCTTCAAACCTTGGTGGAAGCAAAGATACGTCTTCTTTAGGATCAAGGTTTTTTTCCACTTCTTCTTTGAATGGTAATGGCTTGGGGCAACAACAACAAAAACAAGGAATTCATATTTTAACCGACGACCAAGTGAGTGATAGATTAAGACAGTTTGAAGAAAGTTATATCGTCAACAGAGGGAAAGGTGTTACTAGATACGATATTTGCCAATTAGCCTCCAACAGCCCTATTGAAGATGACAGAGCTGAAGAAATCGTTCAATTACCTATTTTACAAGATAATAATGTCAAGACAAACACAGATTGGATGTTTTGGGGTATTTATGACGGTCATGGAGGATGGAATACAAGCGCTACTTTGAGAGATAATTTAATCAACTATGTCATACACGAATTAGGTTCAATATTCAAAGCAAATGAACAAAATTTAAGATTAGTTCCTAATAGTGATACAATCGATCAAGCTATCAAAAATGGATTTTTGAAATTAGATGATGAAATTGTTAATAAAAACGTTGAAAAATTATTAAACTCACATAATAAGGCAAAGGCTCCTGAATTATTGATGCCAGCTTTAAGTGGATCTTGTGGATTGATAAGTTTCTATGATACAAACTCCAAAACTTTAAAAGTTGCCGTTACTGGTGATTCAAGAGCCTTATTAGGTTCTTTCAAAGACAATGCTTGGACCGTTAAACAATTGAGTATTGATCAAACTGGGTCAAATCCAAGTGAAGTTGCTAGAATCGTCAGTGAACATCCAGATGAGCCAAATGTTATAAGAAATGGTAGAGTTTTAGGTTCTTTAGAACCTTCAAGAGCATTTGGTGATTGTCGTTATAAATTACCCGCCAGGATCCAAGAAAAAATATATACAACTTTCTTTGGTAGAAGATTACCTCCAAATTTGAAATCACCTCCATATGTCACAGCTGAACCAGTTGTAACTACAACTAAAATCAGTCCAGAAGGTAATGATTTCTTAGTTATGGCTAGTGATGGTTTATATGAAATGTTATCCAATGAAGAGATTATCGGATTAGTTGTTAAATGGATGGAAAATGAAAAAATGATTAAACCACAATCTTCATTCCTTGGATATTTCAGTTCCAAAGAAAATAAATTGCCAAAAGTAATTGATATTACTAATGATAAAGGTTCAAAACAACCAATAAGAAAAACTCAATCAACAGGTAATTTCTTACTTGAAGATCATAATGTTTCCACTCATTTGATCAGAAATGCATTATCAAATGGTGGCTCCAAAGAACAAACATCCATGTTAGTGAGCATTCCAAATCCTTTATCAAGACGCTATAGAGATGATTTAACTGTCACTGTTATTTTCTTTGGAAAGACAGGAAATGAAGATGACTCTGGTACATTAGAAATAAATCCTGCTGCTACCAAAGGTGGGATAGATAACATCAAACCAAAATTATAACCAATCATTGATAAATAATGGCTACTTTTAGATTTTTCTATGTTTTGTGCTTGCCAATAAAACGAATTTTGTAAAATATGTATGATCTCTCCACTTTAATACCAACTTTCACGGCACTCTAGTCCTATTATCGCTTCCAGCCTCGTTTCCTCTTATTTTATTCATGGATCTTAAACAAATATCAAGAATCGATATACAGTTTCAGCCATCAGGGCTACAGATCCTCGAGATTGACAAAAGTATGAATCTCAGATTTTGAGATGAGATTCTCTCAGCAAAAGAAGAGCTGCCTTTTGCAAATCCAAAGATAAACTGATCCTTCAATTGGCCCTGATTATGATTGAGGATCGAAACACGCTTGAGGTAGAACAGCTTCTTAGGTCAATCCAGAATCTAGACATTCAAGATGAACTTTCTCCCAGTACAAAAACTACATATATCAGACCGGAGAAAACTGAAAAAGATGTCGATGCTGATATTAAACAAGAATTCTTAACGCCTTCAAACCAATTACCATGGGACTTATTAGACGTGTTCCAAGAAGTTCCAAAGCCAGATTTGATTCGGTTTTATGATGGTTTGCTAAACATTCCTAAATCTATTTCAAGAACTTCATTCAGGTTCAAGAGAGTTGGTATTGATGGTAGTATTGTTGGATACCAAGAAGAACTTAATTTAGCAGATATTGATAACGCCAGTGCTTCCAACTCCTTATCCATTAATAGACAATTCACTTCAAAAGCTGATTCATTGAAAGGTAAAACAAGTTTTTTGCCGTTCAAACCTGGTGGACTATCGATTGATAAGACTCTCGAAAACAAAGATGCAACTACATTTCTTCACAGAAATGATCAAGGCCTCTTTGATGTTCCTCAAGGGTTGTCTCGTGGTTTGAATATAGGGGGTGGGAATGCCAGCGAATTAGAGATTGAGGATCTTGAAGCATCTACTTTGGACAAATCAGAAAATGCTACTACTGCAGTTGATCTCGACCAGTTGCTTTTGAATGATCTTGCTAAAAACACCATTGAGTTGAAGAAATCATCACATTCTGAGATCGATGACCTTTTACCTGCTGATTATGGGTTTTACAGGTCAAATATAAAATCACAAGACGCAGCAGTCGTAAAGAGAGATTGGGCTCATATTGTTGATTTGAACCACAAATTAGAAAACTTCCATGAATTAGTCCCTCAAATGGCTAGAAGATGGCCCTTCGAATTGGATACTTTCCAACAAGAAGCTGTGTATCATTTGGAACAAGGTGATTCGGTTTTTGTTGCTGCTCACACATCTGCTGGTAAGACTGTCGTTGCTGAATATGCTATTGCTATGGCTAACAGAAACATGACTAAAGCCATTTATACTTCGCCAATCAAAGCGTTGTCGAATCAAAAGTTTAGAGATTTCAAGCAAGATTTTCAAGAGATTGATGTGGGGTTAATCACCGGTGACGTTCAGATTAATTCAGAAGCCAATTGTTTGATTATGACTACCGAAATTTTGAGATCTATGTTGTATAGAGGTGCTGATTTGATAAGAGATGTCGAATTTGTTATTTTCGATGAAGTCCATTATGTCAATGATATTGAAAGAGGTGTTGTGTGGGAAGAAGTTATCATCATGTTACCAGATCATGTCAAATTTATTTTATTATCTGCTACTGTTCCAAATACTTTTGAATTTGCTAATTGGGTTGGTAGAACTAAACAAAAGGATATTTACGTTATATCTACTCCTAAAAGACCTGTTCCTTTAGAAATTTTCATATGGGCTAAGAATGACTTATTCAAGGTTATTGACTCCCAAAGGAAGTTCTTAGATGAAGGATTCAGGAAACACAAAGATGCTTTACAGAAAACAAACAAAGAAATACCTGCAAATTCCGATAGAGGCGGACGTGGTGGTGCCAGAGGGGGAAGAGGCGGACGTGGCGGTCAAAATAACAATGGTGGTCAAAGAGGAGGTCGTGGTGGCGCAAGAGGCAGTTCAGCACCAGTAACAAGAGGAAGAGGAAACTTTGCAGGACGCCCAGGGGGTGGTAACTCATTCAATCGTGATGGTCCTAATAAAAATACTTGGATCACTTTAGTGCAATATTTAAAACAGAAGAATCTTTTACCTGCTGTTACGTTCGTTTTCTCCAAGAAAAAATGTGAAGAGTACGCTGATAGTTTGAAAAGTGTTGATTTCTGTAATAGCAGAGAAAAATCAGAAATTCACATGTTCATTGATAAATCGATCTCCAGATTGAAGAAGGAAGATAGGCAATTACCTCAAATTTTGAAAATCAGAGAGATGTTGAGTAGAGGGATAGCTGTCCATCATGGTGGTTTGTTACCAATTGTGAAAGAATGTATTGAGATCTTATTCTCCAAAACTTTGATTAAAGTTTTATTCGCAACTGAGACGTTCGCCATGGGGTTGAACTTACCAACCAGAACAGTTGTATTTTCAAATGTTAGAAAACATGATGGAAGAGGATTCAGAAACCTTTTACCTGGTGAATTCACACAAATGTCTGGTAGAGCTGGTCGTAGAGGATTGGATGCTACTGGTACCGTCATTGTGATGTCATATAATGAACCTCTATCACCTACTGATTTCAAAGAGGTCACTCTTGGAAGTCCAACAAAGTTACTGTCTCAGTTCAGATTAACTTATAATATGATTTTAAATTTGTTAAGAATTGAAGCTTTAAGGGTGGAAGAAATGATCAAACATTCGTTCAGTGAAAACAGTGCTCAAGTATTATTACCAGAGCATCAAAGAAACGTTGACTCACTAACGGAGCAACTCAAGTTTTTAGAAATCGATGATTGTGAAGAATGTGGATTGAAAGATTTAGATGCTCTTCATTCAAAGCTTATAGAATACAAGGACACCTATTCAGAACTTATTACCGAAGTGATGAAGACCCCATTTTTCAAATCAAAATTCAAGATTGGAAGATTGATTCTTTATAGAGACGAAACTGGTGTTCTTAGACCTGGTTTTATTTCGAAAATTGATACTGGTAAAAACCAATTTGTTGTGTTGACTTTTTCTTTAGGAGATGAATATGAAGAGGCCTCTAAAAATTTGAGACTCCCTCATATTCGAGTAGAGAATTCAGGTTCCAAATTCTTACCTAGAATGAAGTTTAATGATCATATCACATTCAAGCTAGCACCATTTGAGAAAGTGGAATTTGTTGGTAGATATTCATTACAGACAAATATCACTGAACTTATGAAACTAAACCAAACAGCTTTATCAGAAGCAGTTTCAGAGATAACATTGTTATTGAAATTCCAGAAAAAATGGGAAGAGATATTATGGACTGGTGTGAGTAAATTGAACGTTCATGAACTTCTTGAAAAAAAGAATCGTTTGGTTGAAGATATATTCAGTTTCGATTGTCTTCATTGTCCATCATTTGCTAAACATTTCACTCAGATAGATGCACAATTCACAGTCAAATCAGAAATAAGATCGTTACAATCATTAATTTCAGATGAAAATTTGGACTTGTTACCAGATTATCAACAAAGATTAGAAGTTTTAAAGTCTTTAGGTTTCGTTGATCATAATCTAAATGTTGTATTGAAAGGACGTGTTGCTTGTGAAATTAACTCTGGTTGGGAACTTATGATTACAGAATTGGTATTGGATAATTTCTTAGCTGACTATGAACCTGAAGAAATTGTTGCATTATTATCGTGTTTTGTATATGAAGGACGTACGAACGAAGAAGAAGAAATAGCTATTACACCAAGATTAGAGAACGGTAAATTTAAAATTAAAGAGATTGCTGGAAAGTTGTTGGATGTATATCAATCCAATCAAGTGCCACTTACATCTGATGAAGAAGAGTTTTTAGAAAGAAAAAGGTTTGCGCTAGTGAATGTTGTTTACGAATGGGCCAGAGGTATGTCGTTCAATGATATCATGAAATTAAGTGTTGAAGCAGAAGGAACTATAGTTAGAGTCATTACCAGATTAGATGAAATTTGCAGAGAAGTTAAATCAGCTGCTTTGATTGTCGGTGATTCAGCGTTACACTCCAAGATGAGTGAAGCACAAGAGAAGATTAAGAGAGACATTGTTTTCTGTGCTTCTTTATATCTTTAAATACATAAAAGAAAAAAGTAACATCATCAATGATCATAAGTTGTAAATGCAATTTATATATATAAGTTTAGTTCTATTTCCCTATTCGAAATATGTCAAAAAGTATCAGCAAAATCCCACTCTTCTTTCGTGTCTGTTCTTCTAGAAACTCAGTCGCCTTTATGGAGCCATGGAAGTAGCACACCATGCCCAAAACCACCATGAACGTCTGCTGGACGGTCTGATTGCTGATTATTTTCAAGTTTGGTCTTCGCTGAACCAGATGTCTGAGGTATTCTTTCTCGAAATATGTTATTGGTGGGAGCGGAGCCAAAGTAGCCAATCCTTCGGTCTCCAAGAATCGCTGTAGCAAAGTTTTCCCCACTAGGGTGCTATAATACCTGTTGTTGATGACGCTGAAGGAAAACCCATTGAGAGAGTCTTCGTTCAGACTCATTATCTTCAACGCGGTGATCATCATTCTCAAGCGATAGAACTTCGTGCCCATCAGCTCCAAGTTATCTAGTGCAACACCACAGGGCAACGAGTCTAGCACAGTCGTTTCCTCTTCTTCTATGTTTGGTGGTAGCGTCTTGTGTTTGTGGAGCGCCATGTCAAGGAACACCTGTGCGTGCAATGCTTTGAACAAATGTTCATCATCCAACCTGTATTTTTCACCTAGTAGTCTCTCGTATGGCTCTGTGATCCGTAGTATGTGTTCTTTGTACGCTTCATCGCTTCGGAAGCACTCGAGCAACACCTCCCTGTCTATATACGCCTTGTCGATTCCAAGCAAGGGGAAGTCTTTCTGTACTTGTTTCTTTGATCTGTGTTGGTGGAGGAGATGGCTGAGGTGATACGGCAGAACGTATGGTTCTTTGCTATTGTGGTACTGTCGACTGGCGACGACGTGTGTGAAGGGAGGCCAGCGGGAGGCAGCGCGAGATCTTTGGGCAAGGAGCGCTCGCATGATATCCTCATCTGGTTCACAACAACTAATGTCCGTTCGTTTATAAACTTATTGGACTTTTCACTTTGATTTCGAGCTTATCGAACTCATCGCCAAAATATTTTTTGAAAAACAAGTGAAATGATTTGTTCTATTTACCAAGATGGAAAATACTTTTAAACAGCAGGAACAAAAAATGGCTCCAAAGACACCGATGGGCTCTGCCGGAGCACCAGCGAAGAAGAAGACCAGTCTGAACTTGGACACAGAGATAGGCACGCCGTCGAAGAAGGTGAAAGTTCCCAGAACATTCATAGCCAGACCATCTCCAAACTTCAATGCGAAGCACTGCTGCAAAGTGTTCTTCCATCAAAGCATCTTGAAGGCCGCTGATATCCCAGTGGGCTCAATGCTCCACATTGCCAAGGAGAACGGCGAAGCTGGCGTCCTAGGCATAGCTACCGTAGGCGACGAAGGTGTGGCTACAACAGTGATCCAAGTCTCCTCTACCATGAGAAGCTTGGGAGGCTTCATGCTAGGAGACAGATTGGAAATCAAGAGAATATCAACATATCCATCGTATGCTATCAGCTTAAGAATTGGGAGGACAGATGGGATTGAGCTCCACTCCAGAGCGAAAAAGACCATCGAGAAGTTGCTTGATGAAATTGGCGTTGTCCAGCCTGGAATGAGATTAAACAGAGTGAGCATCCCGGGAGCCACTGAAAGTGACGAGAAGAAGGTCGTTGACTTGATCATTATTGATATTGATGATTTCCCAGATATTGAGAAATTGACGTTGTCTCAAGAGAATGGTTCTGACGACGAAGAGGATCCAAACCAGGTTTTTGTGTCTCCAGTTTTCCTATTCAAGAGAGGAACCACTGACGTTGACTTTACAACTGAGATCCAGCCTCCAAGAAGCAAATACAGCTTACCACAACCAGTTAACTACGACAATGTTGGAGGTTTGAAAACACAGATTGAGTTATTGAAGTCTACTATAGAATTACCCTTGCATCAACCAACTTTATTCACAGATTTCGGAGTCACTCCACCCAGGGGAGTGCTATTACATGGTCCACCAGGTACTGGTAAAACAATGCTTTTGCGAGCAGTAGCATTTGAGACAAACGCCCATGTGTTGACTGTTAATGGACCCTCTATAGTTTCCAAGTACTTGGGGGAAACTGAAAACGCTATTAGAGAAATTTTCAATGAAGCAAGAAAGTTTCAACCTGCAATCATATTCATAGACGAGATAGACTCGCTTGCTCCAAGCAGAAATAGTGATGGCTCAGGTGAAGTTGAAAGTAGAGTTGTTGCAACGTTACTTACATTAATGGACGGGATGGGTGATACCGGTAGATTAGTAGTTGTTGCAGCCACAAATAGACCAAATAGTATCGATAGTGCATTAAGGAGACCTGGGAGGTTTGATCAAGAAGTTGAAGTTGGAATTCCTGATTTGGACGCTAGGTTTGATATATTGAAATTACAATTCTTGAAAATGGTGAAACATTGCTTAAGTGAAGACGAAGTTTACTCAATTGCAAGTAAGACTCATGGTTACGTTGGTGCAGACTTAGTAGCATTGTGTCGTGAATCTGTTATGAAGACAATCAAGAGAGGTTTGGCTTTCAATATTGGAAGATCTGACTTGAAAGTCTCATTAGATGATGTCGAATCTGCATTGCCTGAAGTGAGACCAAGTGCAATGAGAGAAATTTTCCTTGAAATGCCAAAAGTCCACTGGGATGATATCGGAGGACAAGAAGAATTGAAAAGAAAGTTGATTGAAGTTGTTCAGTTACCCTTGGAGGCCGCAGATACATTTAAAAAATTAGGTGTCTCTGCACCCAAAGGTGTGTTATTATACGGTCCACCAGGTTGTTCAAAAACATTAACCGCCAAAGCTTTAGCAACTGAATCAGGAATTAATTTCTTGGCTGTGAAGGGTCCTGAAATATTCAACAAATACGTTGGTGAATCGGAAAGAGCCATTAGGGAAATCTTCCGTAAAGCCAGAGCTGCTTCTCCTTCAATCATTTTCTTTGATGAAATAGATGCTTTGTCACCAGACAGATCAGAAGGCGGATCAACGTCAGCTGCTAACCACGTATTGACTTCGTTATTGAACGAGATCGATGGTGTTGAAGAATTGAAAGGAGTGGTTATAGTTGCTGCTACAAACAGACCAGATAGTATAGACCCAGCGTTATTGAGACCTGGGAGATTGGATAGACACATTTATGTTTCTCCTCCAGACCAAGCAGCAAGGTTGCAGATTCTCAAGAATTGTACCAAGAAAATGTCAATCGACACGAACGAAGTGAATTTGGAAGATTACGCTATAAAGACCGATGGTTGTTCTGGTGCTGAAGTGTCATTACTATGTCAGGAAGCTGGTTTAGCTGCTGTGATGGAAAATAACAAGGCTGAGAAGGTGGAGAAGAGACATTTTGATGTTGCCTTGTCGAGTATATCGAGAGGGATCACCGAAGAGATGTTGGAGTACTACCAGGAGTTCTCTAGGAGAAGCGGCGTGTGTATGTAGATTGACTATAGAATCGTGTTTATTTTATGTAGAGAAAGCAGTATATATATATTTTGGAACCATTTCCGGCCAGGGGCTTCGAACCAAACAGATTTATAGTGGTCAAATTACTGGAAAGAGATGAACAGATCTGAACAGATTTATCTTTCTTTGTTGGTGAAAAGATACAGCAATTGAAGGGAAACAGAATGTCAACGCCGAGCGACGACGATCAGAGAGAGAAGTCTGTGCTTCTAAAGCCTGAAATTTTGAAAAGATCTTTCAGAGAAGGAGGAGATTCGTACGCTTTAGTGTGAGTATTTTGGTTGAGCTCTCTATATGAGATTTCTATTACTAACGTCGCAAGATATGATTTACCAGTTATTCCAAACTGTCTCTCATGGAATAATGGTGTATTGGCTCTTGGACATGATCTGGGTTTGAATATTTTGTCGCCTGTAAGCTCCAATACTCACTCGTCAAGAAATTTACCTACGAAGTTTCAACAAGATAACCTTTTCCAATTATCAAGCTACCCTTTAAACAAGCCTGTTGCGTTGATTAGGTTCTTTGATGAGCAACTATTGGCTGTGCACGATGATAATACTTTCAGTGTCTTGAATCACGTTGGTCTGGATGATAACGAACACGTCTTATTTGGTGGGAAAGGTAATGGTCATACTAGAGATATAAACTCAATTGACTTGAATTCACATGGCTTGATTGCTACCACTGGTGACGACAAACAGTTGTTGATATGGAAAATGAGTGACTCATCAGCTCCTGCAATGAGATACCAATTGAATAATATTGGTACTCTTGTTAAATTTTTCCCAGCTACAAGCTCAGCTAATTTGCAAAGTGATTACTTGGTCATAGTGGAAGCCAATAATATAATACGAATCTTGGATATCACTGCTAGCAAGTTCATAATAACCATATATCCTCTCCCGCTCAACGTCAACTCAGAAGAGAGTTCAATCAATGATATTATCATTCAAAATACAAGTCTAATCGTTGTTGGTAAAGGATGGTGGAAATCATATTCATTGGAAGCTGGCAATTTGCTCGGTGGTGCTGCTATGACTTTCCCATCGGCTGAAGAGTATTTGATTAATTACATGGCTTCTAGCAAGTACTTGCGCTCAGAGTCTGGCCAGCATAATACCGACGCAAACAAGGTGATTGGCTCCATCACCACTTCGTTCGTGCTGGTGTATCAGCTCCAGGGCTCCAGTATCATAAATCGCAGCAAAATAGACTTGCAATTCCCCAGTGAGTCGATAATTGACGGGGAAATCAACAAACATGGCAAGGCCGCCGTGATCAATGGCTCCAAATTGTGCTTGGTCAACACGGATTGACCACAGAGCGAATGTCAATGTGTATACTACGTCCAATGTACAGTACAAGTCACAGTGCTAAACCCGTGCTGGGAAATATGTAGGCAGTTTGAGATTTACACGGATATCAAATCGTGGAATTTTATCGATCAAATCTCGTAGCGCGTTTCCAAGCCAAGTTGGAACCACTGCTGAGAAGAGCTGTTCACCCACAATCAGTACAGAGCACCACCAACACATCCACCGTCCACGACATGTCTCTTTGCAAAACTCGATTACAGGAAGAACGGAAACAATGGAGAAAGGATCATCCGTTTGGGTTCTACGCCAAACCAGCAAAAGGTAGCGATGGGTCTTTGGATTTACAGAACTGGACAGCAGGTATCCCAGGGAAGGCGAACACTATCTGGGCTGATGCCATATATCCCTTGAGCATTTCATTTCCTGATGAGTATCCTTCCAAACCTCCAAAAGTTAAATTCCCATCTGATTTTTATCATCCAAATGTGTACCCTTCAGGTACAATCTGCCTTTCTATTCTTAACGAGGAACAGGACTGGAGACCAGCAATTACACTCAAACAAATCGTTATAGGGGTCCAAGAATTACTCGACTCGCCAAATCCAGACTCACCAGCCCAGGAGCCAGCTTGGAGGGCATTTGGGTAAGTACATATTTCTCTCTTCTTTCAAGACAAAAATATATCTATATTGTTTGACCACAAAACCTTCTGCTATATTCAGTGAAAATACTAACTCAAACAGAAAAGATAGACCTGCTTATGAAAAAAAAGTCAAAGAACAAGCTAAAAAGTATGCCGCTACTGTTGCGTGATGTAATGGGGGGATTAACGTGCCATTTGATCAGTCACGTCGTATCAATAATCTAATGGTTACAAAAAATTGATAGGTTACTTTGAAGTTCTCATCCAAGGGAATGTTGTCAGCGTTATTATCTTGAGCACAATTCTGATACATGTATAATAAACAACTAATTAATTTACCCAATTTGTAGAGGTAAATATTCATATTAAAAGCGGACGTAAAGAAGCAAAATATGAAACAGTTTGCTCAACAGGACAATGCAATTCTAAACAGAGGATTCATGAGTTATAACAATAGAATCAGTGATAATTTAGGATCTTTCATGCTCCTTGTAAGAAATGAATCTTCCCAAGTTGTTATAAGCTTCTTCAGCTTTAACTTTCAACTCAATATTCTTGTTCTTGTCAATCAACTTGTACATTGTTGACACATCAGCTTGTAAACTCTTCAATTTTTGCAAGTAGTTCTGTTGAACGAAAACTGGATAGTCATATTCATAACTCTTGTCACCAAAGATATCGTAGAGAGCATTCAAACACTCAACGACAACAGCTTGGGATTGTTTGGTTGAAACTGGAATCAAATTGATCAAATATTCGGAGATTTTACCAGTTAATTCAACATTTGAGATAACCAAGGCAATGGACCCCAATAAACCAACAGTCTTGACAATAAAATCGTTCTTGGCTTCAATATCAATATCGCTATTTGATATTTCAATGGATCTATTAATCAAGGATTCGATACTTTGAAGATTCAATTTTGGTGACAAACTTGCACCTAAAGTTTTAGTGATGGCCCATAAGACACCCATTTCGTCAATCTGAATCTCTATCGAGTCCTGCAACAACCTGGAGGAGATTGAGTCCCATAACTCATTTGATTTTGCAAACCACTCGGCTGGAATTGAACCACACGATAAAAATAACCATGACATGTTATTCAAACCAACTAAAGCTTTTGATTCGAATTCTTTCTTTTTCTTTAGTTCAAATAAAGACGTATATATCAAATCCAACAACAAGTTGGTCAAATTGTTGTTCAATTGAACTGCTTCATCTGGATCTTCTTCATTTATGGATAAATACTCGAAAACTGCGATAAAGATATCCAACGTTATCTCTATTGATTGCACATCACTTAAGGCTTGATTACGCTCCGCAGAATCTTCAACAGCAACTATAGCATTGTTTTCAGCAATTGGCTTCAAAAGTTTTTCAGTTTCTTCTATATCGATCTTTATTATTGTGGTGACAAGATTGTTCAATATTTCATAGACCATTTGTTGTTTATCGATGTTGTTATATTCATTTGTGGCTTCATTAATATGGAATTTGATACCTTCGACGTAAACCTTGGTCAAGTTGTTCAAATTCTGGATTTGAGTAAATTGTATCAATTTTGGTAAGTTGAAATCTGCTAAATTCCCTAATTTGCTGATGAAATCGTTTGATTCATTGGCAAACTTGTAAATGAAATCCAACAAGGTGCAAAATAACCTTGAGGAGCACTTCAAGGCATCATCGTTAACATTCCAGTTGATCAAATCGATAACGAATTTCAATATATAATCAAGTTTTTCAAATACTTCTTGGTATAATTCGTCACTGGATGAAGCGATAACAACAATAAGTGATATTAAATTCTCAGTGAAGTCAAATAATAATTGTTTCTTTGATTTGTCAACAGCTGCTGAATTGCTATCTAAAGTCTTGTATGAATGTTCAGCTTTCTTCAAACATGCTTCGATTGTAGTCGATATGTTTGATCTCCAAAGATGCACACATATATCATACCCTTCTTCAATACCTAGATTTCTCAATAGACCGAAACTTTCCACGACAATTTCATCATTTGAATCATTCAAGCACTGTTCCATTACAATAGAGACCAATTTTTCTTTTAGCAACATTCTACGGAACCTTGGATCTTCACATAATACTGTGATTGCACTGATAGCCATTGATCTATCATTTGAAGCAGATGAGGACAATTTTTGAATCAATGGGATGATTTTCTGTGTTCTGGTGTTTTCATCTTTGGAATCTTGTTTTGACCTGTGTTCCGAGCTTCCAATCGGATCCGCTTTACGATTGTTCTTTCTCCCTTTCTTTAATTTACCCATTTTTGATTATAATTTATGAGAATCTTGATCAAAACTGAAATTTTTCATGTTCAAATTTTTCCAAAATTTTTTTTATTTTTTTTATACTGAAATCAGATTATGCGGCTCAAAATCAGACATATACCGATTCGAGAAAAAGATTTATTTACACGTGAAATAGACATAAATTTATTCAGGAATCGAGTGAGCTAATCTTAGGGAAGACGGTGTATATACAAGGTGGAATTTCTAGTTGAAACGGTACACGAATCTCTGTTTTCCGCTGATTTATTACGACATGTGATTTCTTTATTGAATGTGATTCTGGCAACTTCAAAGTCTCTTTTCATTATGAGCGTTTCTCTGTAGCGGTTTCCACTATCTGTTGTTCTGTATTTGGTTTCACTACGTTTCTTTGTTCCCACTGAATCTTGACTTCTTTACTCAAGTTTTCGGCTCCCTGCATTATCAGAGTCCAAGCTGGACTTTGTTCTTCTGGCACGTACTCTGGAACAGGAACACCTTCTTTCAAATTACCATCTTTCGCCAACTGCTCACTGTCGCATTAGTCCCAGATCCATCGTCTGTTTGTGTTTGTTGGATACTCACATGATAAGCGGTTTGAAAAATGTCACTCCTGATCTGGTTAGTATTTTGTTCACTTATAATGGGTCAAAAAGAAAACAGGAAAAAACTGAACGTACCGGTATAAGCACTGGCTAAAGATGCAATGATCATAGTACTTGTATTCACGCCCGAACGAACCATATTTAACTCTTTATCAGACACTCTTATTTACGGGGTCAAAAACGTGAAATAATCAGCTGAATTTCAACCTCTCGACATACCGTTGATGACATAATCGAATATTATCAAAGTTTCTCAAAAATTTCTGGTAATCTTGTTTCCGTTGCTGAACTTGGTCAGCGGCTATTCAGCACTTCAGAGAAGAAAACACGTTCATTAGCATCAATTGCTTCCTCACGCACGGAATAATGCTGATCCCAGAACTGAAAAGCGTCAATGAAGTCCCACCAAAGAACGAAAGCCAGAAAGAAGTTGATGACGATGATTTCGATGATTTGGATGATTTACTAGATGATTTTGCTAATGATATATTGGACAAACCACCAGGATCAGAAGGCGTTACACCAGGCACCCAGGGTCAATCTCAAGCACAGGGTCAAACCCAAAATCATCAAGGACAATCTAATAACATCAACCTCTCAAAGGAAGTGGAAGACTCTCAAGCTAATATTCAAGACTTATTGGATCAAATGACAATTGAAGACCCAGAGGCCAGGAAACAATTCGAGTCATTGTTAGAACAATTAAAAGAATCAACTGATGAATCAATCGAAGCACAATCTATAAACCAGCAAAACAAAACTGCTCAGCCCAACTTTAATAATGTTGTTAAGGAAACTATGGAAAGATTAAAGGAAAATGGGAACAAAGTCGACGCGTCCATAAAGAATGAACAACCTGAAGAATTGTTATCACAATTGCTCCAAGGTTTAGATATGTCCGGAGAAGGTGATTTTGACATGTCGAAATTATTAGTGGATATGTTAAATCAATTATCATCAAAAGAGATATTATACGAGCCTATAAAGGATTTGTCGAACAAATATCCTAAATGGTTGAAGGACAATAAAGCGAAAATAACACCAGCTGAATATACATCATATACAAATCAATTGAATCAGGTTAATAAAATTCTTGAGATATTTGATAATCCTAAATATGATGATAATAATGAAGTATTGAGAAACTCCGTTAATGAAAATATAGAGATTTTGCAGGGTTTAGGACAACCTCCAAAAGAGTTGATTGGAGATGGTATTCCAGGTTTGAGTTTTGATGATGATGAAATACCCGAGGACTTGGATGGTGCTTTGGATGATAATTGTAAACAGACTTAATTATGTAATTTAACTTTTTCTACGATAATTATGACATCTGTAGAATGATATTTTAGCAGATTACTGTATTAATTCTACGAGATAATATCCCTGAATTATATTGTTTACTAACAAGACATAATTAAATACCAATTAAAAAGAACAGTTTGACACATTATCAACTTGACAAAAAATAAAAGAAATGAAAATTGAATATTGAATTGCATTAAAATTTGAACAAGTTACTGAGCTAACTCACTGTTGGTAATAATATTTTTTGATCTACTGGTCTTAGAGTTTTCTGTTTCACCTAATTGACTTGTACCCTTTTCCTTATAAGTTGAAACAGCAGGAATATCAGCTTTCATTCTAGAAACTAAAGTAGAATATGCTCTTGGTTCCAATTTAATCAAAGTGTGTAGAGGGATAGACATCCATGGAGATTCTTCTTGAGGAATGTTCATGAAATAAGCGTAGAGGCATCTCAACACTGCTTGATGGGTAATAATCAAGATATTTTCTTGTCTTTCCAATTCCATTATAATTGGCTCTAATCTGATTACAATATCTCTGTATGATTCTCCTCCTCTATAACGATATTCGTATTTATTATCATCTCTTGCTTTGAAATCCTCAGGGAACTTTTCTTCAATATCTTCATATGTCATTCCATCACACTCACCAGCATCTAATTCGTCTAACGCCTTCCATTGTAATTTTTTATATGGTAAAAAACTTGATGTTTGTTGAGTTCTTTTCAAAGTTGAGGTCCAAACAGTCAAGTTCTGAGATCCTGCCGATTTCAACACTAATTCAGGCAATTTTTTAGCATATTTCCAACCTCTTTCTGAAAGATTGGCGTCACCACCAATTTGCCCTGATAAATTGTATTCGGATTCACCGTGTCTTGATAACCAAATACATCTTGGTTTGATATGTAAATTCATAACGTAATAAACAATACGACTCTCTAAGTAAGTTTCAATCTTATTGATAATAACTTGCGAATTAAGATTGATTAATTTTATGAAAGTCAAATTAGCATCTTCCTTCATGTCAATTGTTTCATAAACTTTTTCATAGTTTTCAATCCTCTTCAAAAAGTCCTTAACAGCTAGTTCTGAACCCATCTCTGAATAATCCGAAGAGGTAGTTTTGATATCCAAAATGTTTTGCATAATCAATTCTTGATCGCTGCACCAACTTTCTATGAACATTGGTTCAATGAAATTCTCACGACACAATTTC
The DNA here is from genome assembly GCA_030575015.1 of Cephaloascus albidus. Classification (NCBI taxonomy): domain Eukaryota; kingdom Fungi; phylum Ascomycota; class Pichiomycetes; order Serinales; family Cephaloascaceae; genus Cephaloascus; species Cephaloascus albidus. Next base: position 51,282 of record JAJMGN010000223.1, on the reverse strand, counting down.
AAAATCCAGTCTCTTCTTTCTCTTGTAGAATTGGTAGCATCCAATATGGCGACAACACCATTCTCTTCAGTATACCAGTTCATCATGTCTTTGATTGCTGTTTGGATAGATTGTTGTCTAATATTCTCACCTTCTTTGTTTTCCGGATCAAAGAATTCTGCAGTTGGATTAGGAGCAGTTAAACGTCTGTACGACCCAACGTTGAAGCACTTGGAGTTGATGGAGAGCCATGAGAGATATCTGACGATTTTTTGTGCAATTAAAGATTTCCCTCGAGCTGGCAAGCCAACCATTACAACACAAACTCTGACATTCTCGACATGAGAAATGGAGTAAACGGGCATTATAAAGGTGAAATTGATATTTTTTTCAGGCGGCTAAAGTAAGGACTGGATGATAGCTTTGAGTGAAGCAGAAAAAGGGAAAGATATCTTGAATTGAAGCGCAGAAGATGAGTTTTGAACAAGCACAAAATCAACAAATATGGAATAAAACCAAAACCAAAATTAAATCTCAGTTTCGAAGTTCGAGTTTTACCCCAGATTTGGCTGAGAATGAGATTTCTCGACTGAAGATTTGAAGGGATCTGGTACCAATTTTAATGGCGTCACGACTCACGAGAAGAGAACAGAGAGAGAAATACGTTCCACTGCTCCAAGTTTCGGCTGTTCCCGCTACAGTTTGTTGGTGGAAAAAGCTGTCAGAATCAGCTGTTCAGGGAAAAGTTCGGATCTTAACTATGGAGTGCACCAACCATCAAGTCATTTATGGTTATGATTTTTGCGAATTATTGAGTGTGAAATTGGTGATTTGTCACTATAAACTGGAGCGAGCTGGGCGGTAAATCAAGTGATCTGGAAAGGAGCTAAATGTCGTCCATGAAGAAGTTGTTTTCGCTGTTGAAGAAGAAAGATGGCCCAGACGATTCTGGCAACCAGGAGGACTCGAAATCCATCGCCTCAAGAACCTCAAAGACATCAAGACATTCAAGCAAATCTCAAAATTCAACCTCCAAAAATGAGGAGCTGGACTTGTTGAACGAGCTTCCAACTGGAAACAGAGACATAGTTGGCTCTCAGAGAGAAAATGCTCCCTCGCTGTCGATGTACACTAGCTCTTCATATTCAGACTCGCTTTTCTCGAAGAGTAAGAGAACCTTGTCCACCAAGAACTCGTCGGTATCCCCCTTTGATCAACCAAGAAATGATATAGGTAAACCGTTAAGAGTGTTGCACACTTTTTCCAAAGTACAAGAGGGTTCAGAGCCAGCTAAGCAAAATGATTTTGTAATGACCTCGGAAATAATGGAAGAGAGCTTGAGTACTTTGCTAGAAAACCTATCCTCCGTTATTGACCAGTTATCAAAATCTGTGCTAGATTTGTCCAAGGCGTCAGTGAAAATAAGCGATTCCTTCAAAAACTTCTCCACAACAAATAACAATCCGTCACTAGCGATAAATGCAAGCACAAATTCGGATTTGAGAAGGATAATCAAGATTTACTTGCATTTTATCGATAATTTGTTGAATATTCCAGTTTACAATCACTCAAAAGCATTGATGTTGAAAAGCTTTAATGATTTTTTGAACAAGTTAAATGTGGAAGATGATTCAGATGCAACTTTGGCAAATATCGATGATGCTCATATACCATATGGTCCAGTTTTACAGCCGAAAGTGTTTGCTATAGGTGCTTCTGAGAGATTACCAAATCAAGATAAGCTTTCATCAATCATGGAAAAAATATGTCAATACGATTCATCCAAGTTGTCAGAGCAAGATGGTTCCTTCATAGCTCCTGTCTTGAGAGGTATACAGGCCAAATTTGCTGTTTTAACCATAATATTCGGATTTCCAGAACCTACATCGAATCATAAAGATTTCACAAAGATCTTATTCAACTTGTATCCTGATATTCACTTTATGATCCAAAAGAATTATATCAAGAATTGTGCGCTATCAAAATCTGAAATGAAGAAACCACCAAAAGTTAGTGGTTTCAAACCACCTTTTAGAATACCAAACGATTTTCAACAACCTCCCATTTCGTTATCTTTAGCTACGGAAAACTCTTTGAATCTATCCGGTACATTGGGTGGCTATATATATCCTAAAATATCATCTTCTGATAAACACTTGAAGAGCTATGCAAATTCTGTGTTTGCTATCACATGCGGCCATGTTGTTTTGAATGAAAGTTCACATCAAAATAATAGCTCAACGGAGTCAAAACCTAACACAAATCCTTATCCATTTATCTCAGTTCCATCCCCAGTATTGATAAATTTGTACAAAAAGGCATTGTTGAATGAATGCAATAAATTTGATGAGAACTCGGAGGAAAGAACGGCGTATAGTTACGTTGTCAAACAGATTGATGAGATTTTCCCCAAGAATGAGACTCTTGATAAAAACATACCTTATGAAAGATTTGGACAAATTGTTTGGGGTGAAAGGACTATTATCTCCAACCCAATTGTATCAAATAAGGTATCGGACTTGGCTATTATCAAAGTGAATAAAAACGTGAAATGTTTAAACTACCTCGGAGATGATATTCAGTTCAGTGAGTTTGACCCATCATTAATGTTCAAAAATTTGTATATTAAGAGTATTGTGGAAAATCTCGACCAGAAGCAAGGTTTACCCGTATTCAAATATGGTTCAACTTCCAAATACACTAAAGGTTTATTCAATGGACCAAAATTACTATACTGGGCAGATGGAAAAATCCAAACTTCAGAATTTATCGTTAGCTCGAGTGGTGCTAACCCAATGTTTGCCGCTGGTGGTGACTCAGGTTCTTGGATATTATCCAAACTAGAAGACGTTGACAAGTTCAATAATAACAGCAATGCGAACTCGACTTCTGTTAAGAGTGGATTGGGTGCTGTCGGGATGTTACACTCCTATGATGGTGAGTTCAAACAATTCGGTTTGTTCACTTCGATGATTGATATACTAAATAGACTCGAGACTGTTACAAATACAAAATGGGGTATCATTGGTGTTGATGAGAATGATAAATCAAGTTTTGACTCTAGTGCAGATGAAATATCTAGTTCGAACGATGATAGTGATGATGAAAGTGGTGATGGTTATGAAAGCAGCGATGACAATTTAGAAGGTGCCAATCCCCCAGAGATTGATTGATAGAGGTGTATTTTCTTAGATTGTCATTGGGTTTCTTTGGTTTACGGTTTATTTAGGGGTCTTTTGTTATATTTGTTGCTTATAATATTATGGAAATTTAGTGAGAAAAAAATTTAGTGTTTTTTCTGTCGTGTTTGTCTGTTACAGTTGTTTTAAAATATATAAATTAACTATACTAAGTACTGTAAACACCCAACCTATAAAAATACAATCCAACAGACATTGGAGCTATAACCACGCGAAAGTAAGAAGTGAATATTGAACACTGAAAAAAAAAATATTGAAAGCAAAGCAAGCACTAGTTATTATCTTGAATATTGTACGAATCTGTTATTTGATCAACAGTCTGAAAATTATTATTGAAAACGTTATTAGTTAAAAACTGATCAGCATTTTCGTTCAGTGTTGATGTATTTGAGTAGAATATCGCTTCACTTGGTCTAGGAGGGGGTAATAATACTGGCGTTGCAATCACGGGAGAACGATCTGGCGCTGGATCACGATGTTTAGTTTGGTTTTGGCTTTTGTTCTGTTGTTGACGCTGGCGTGGTGCTGGGCGTGAACGGCGAGGAGGTTTAGGTTGCACAGGAAGAGGATTATTAGAAGGATGGTTCATGATTTGTTGCCTTATCTGTTCTTCACTGGCATCCTCAGCGATAGCAGCGTATGTAACCAACTTTCTGATTTTCCTTTTATCAAAAACTTCTGTATGATTATGGACTCTAGAAACCATTTTTAATACCCATTTGCTATCTTGATAGTTGGCGACTAATTTATAATCGCACTTTTCTCTTTTGGTGAAGGCGTTTCTCTTTCTGTTATCCTTCACAGTAGTCCTGTAATGACCAGATTTCTCACAGCAGAAATAAATAGCATAGTTCTTGGACGAACTGATGACGATTGAAGCTTTTTCTATTTTGGGTAGTTCATGTTTCACGTATCTCTTCAAATCTTCCTTTGATTGGAACGAGGCGATCACCAGGCCATTTTGGAAACTTGACTCCAAGTTCATAGCGTTTGTAAGCGCGTATATGGAGGGAAGCTCTTCTATGTGGCCTATGTCGCCCAAAGTGCTCTCTCTCTCAGGCTCTATGCTGTTCTGCATCCTGGTGTTGCTGCTTAAAGGAAAGTAAGAATCACAACAAATCCTGTATATAAAGGGGGATTTGTTTTCTTTCAGATAAATGTGGCGTGAACCAATATCAAAATATCTTCATCACGTAAATGGGTTCTGCAACTGCAAAAATTAACAGGTGATCGCTGATTTGGGAGAGCTTACACTCGTAGTGATTCGTGAGGCGTGAGTCCTGAAGGCTGAAGTTAAATCTTGAGACTTGGCAAATAGCATTGATGATTGGGCAAGTGCCAAGCCGGTAGCCATGGGAGTTCGAATTGAATAGATAACCTTTGAACATTAATTTCCAGTGAAGTAGAGTAAAAGGCTAAAGCTCAAGATAGTATATAACCATGGTCCATGACGCATTGGGAACAAAATAAACTAAAATGCGACGCCTTTAATTACATCTTCTTGTCGTGAGATAATTGATCTACAGTGCAAACAAAAAAGTATCTATCGCTATTAGCGGTCCAGCGTCTATTTGATCATCTCTTCAATCAAGTTCAAATCACCCAATCTATCATAAATTCCTCTCGATCTAATATATGGATCTAATCTTATATAATTCCTGGCCAATTGTTTACTCAATTGAATTTTTTCATTGAGATAGAAGTTGCTGTCGTCAAAATTTGTTGATTCGATCCAGTTCTTGGTGGATTCAATGAACAGAACAATTAAATCATCTCTTTCAATCTCAATTTGGGTTTTCTTATCAATATCATCTCTCGTTGAATCTTTTTCAATTGAAGGTTCAACGTATTTAAAATCAACGGCATGCTTTCCGCCCAAGTACTCAGGGATATTGTTGATATCGATGTATTTAGTAACATCTTTTATCGATTTTGTGAAATTGATTTTGGATGCAACAACAGGATCCAACCAGTTCTTGATAATACTCCAAATCCCACTGAATACCCAAGGAGCTTTATGGATTAACAAGACACCCAAAGATTCAGGATAGTGCGCCTCAAAGCAACCAATCATGAACTTCACTGGACCATAATCCATATTTGATAAAGAAAACTCTGATAAATCAAATAAAACTGAACAAGAATCAACAGGTTCAAGTAAATGCAATCTAGCGTATTCTATAACTAACAAAATATATTTTTCCATCTCTTCACTAGTTTGGTCTTTAGCATGGTGTAATTTTGGTCTGACAATAACGATTGGTCTTCCCTCTTTATCAACACCTCTTATACAAGCTTTGAAAAGCTTGAAATTTCTCATAACACCGATTTCCTTTTTAATTGAAGGACCCAAATCACCTTCTGAAACGACTTTCTCGACTTGAACTGTTTTCAACCTCCATTCAAGAGCAGTTGATACCATTTTCAATGTTCTATCAGTATCAAATCTTCTGGCGCGTGCAAAACGTAAGAGCATATTATCTGGTGAATCAGTTCTTAACATTTTCCAGAAATTTTCTTGGATTTGTCCCAGTTTTAAGTTTCTCAAGCATGGATGGATCAATGAAGAGTTTACTTTTTGAGATGGTTCTTGAATCTTATCTTGAGGAATTGGATCATCTTTCTGTGGTGATGGTGGTTCTATAGGAGTCGGAACTGGATAGGTATGCGATATCGTGGTTTCAGCAGTAACAAAAGTGTCCATGGACTCAATTGGTTCCAATTTATTGAGCGGTTGCTCATTTTCCTTGCTATAGCTTGCCTTGTAACTTTTATTCAAAGTTTGATTATACGTATTCCTTGTGGCATCAGATGCTACTGTTCCAACAGTATTGTTTGTAGCAACAGTGTGGATGGATCTGCTGTCGTAATCTTTTGATATAATCCCATTTCCAAATGAGTTTTGGTGTTTCAAATTGATGGAGTTTCTTCTAGAGTTCGTACCTTTCAAAGTATGTTTCGATGGTTTCCTACCAAATCTTCGGAGCGATTTACTCTTATCTTTGTCCCCGGTCCTATTGGAGCTAATGGAAGAGCGTGTTCTTGTTCTGACTAAATTCTGCTCGGTTTGATTTGTAGGAATGGTAACATCGTACCCCCAAAACACTAATAAATGTGCCCATAGTTGTTTCAACACCAACTCTTGATCTTCAGTCAAAGTGTCAATTCTTCCTCGTTTCGAGTCAGAAACATTGTTCAACTTTGTCATTTCAGTTTCTGTTTGATAATTTATATCTTTCCAACAGCAAAAGAGTATTAAATTATGCTATAAGTTTCATCCACAAATTGAAGTTTGTAGAGCCTAAGTTTCCTTGAACTTAAGTGAAAAATTACTAGAAATTCGGTAATTCCTTTTGATTCCGCTGTTATCCAAAGATCGCTAGTTAAAAAACACAGAAAACATGTCCGTGTGTCATGAAAGACGATCAAGTTTTATACATTCTACATCGTATAATTATGATTCATGATGGGTATTATAGATATCAGATTAGGTTTCGGCGGGCGAGACGCCAAAATGAGGGACAGAACAAAATAGAATCATCATGAAAATCATCAATATACGTATTAAGTCAATTTCCTCACGAGATGTAGTGCGCTTTCTTCCTGGCGTATCTCAATTTCTTATCTGTTTGATCCAAAGAACTGTCCAATTCATCCAACAACTCATTTTGCGCTAATAGCTCTTCATTGATCGCGATACCCATATTCTTCTGTCTTTGGATAACTTTCCTCAATTGCTCCACTTCAGCATCTTGAGTCACATGTTGATTCTTCTGCAATTGTAATAATTCCTGATTGTTCAATGGCATTGTTGATTTTGTTTCACTGAATGCTGCTGACCCGAGAACTCTACGTCCTTTGAACAACTCATCTCTACTATTTGAATCAGTTTGATCCGGCACTTCATCTTGATATGCACCAGGAGCTCTCGGAACTTCGCTCAACAATTTATCTAACGCATCAATCTCACTATTTATCCCTTCTATTAGTCCACTTCTTCTGTTCAACTCGATCAACGATAACTCCTTTTGTTTCTTCAAATGGTCGAGCGAGTTGGACACAAAGGTTGCATTCTTCCTTATTATCAATAGCAACTTCTTCGATTCGATCGCGTTGGTTGATACGTGTGACCTTGCTTCTTGTAAGCTTTGCTTCAAATCCCTGAAAAGCTCCAACCATTTGTACGAGTCAATTTTCCTATAATCAGTTGTGGGGATCAACTTCGTTGAGACGTTGTCCATCTTCATGTTATACTTGAAATTATCAGGCAAATTGAAAAACTTCTTAACTAGCTTCAGACTGTTGAAGTTCGAGTCCTTTATCAATTGTTGCATGAACGTTTCGAGTCCAATTCTTCTGGTTTCAACCAAATCCTGCGACCCAAATGCTTTCTTGAAAAACGCCTTCGGCGGCAACTGATATGGCACTTCATTGCCCTCTTGAGCCAACTGGTCTACCAAACTCACAAAATCAGAATATCTCTTATCTAAGATGTAGTTTCTCAACGGCAATTTGACGCTGATTTTGTACAAAGTGTAGCTGTTTTCTGTGTGTGTTGTTGGAATCAGGATCGATATGTTGCTCATTTTTGTCTCTATTTGGCCATTCAGAACGTCTCAATCTCGCTGTTAATCACGGCGTCTAATTTTCTCTCCTTGAAACACCTTTTTAATAAGAGGAAAATAATATAAGTGGGTTTTCCGTGCGATTACCGTATTATTCTAGTACTTCTTTAGATTCTGCCAAAACTGCCAAAAATGAAGACCAAAAAACTTTCTTGAACCACACTGAAGTCTCACTGAAACCAACCGGAGGAAGTACATCAGTATGGGAAAGCAATATATATCGACATCAAATGCGGGAAATGCCCACAAATCAGATATTTTGGACGTGGCAATCTGCCAAAGATTCACAGCTACAGTCTCTTCCGATGGTTATTTGAAATTATGGTCAAATCAAATAAACGAAGCTACAAATCCAAAGGACCAGGTCAAAGAGATCCTCATTGATCCAATTGGGTTGCACCATGTTGCAATCTACGAAAATATTATCAATTCCATAAAGTTTCTCATAATAGCCACCACTTCCTTTAATGGGAATGTGTATTTCAAGCAAGTTATTGGTGATGAGATTAAAGATTTGAAATTAATTCCAAAAAGTGATAGTGACAATTTCTGGGCAGTCCAGTTCTGGAAAGATCCTGAGTCCAAGAATGACTATTTCGTTAGTACTCAATCGAATGGTTCTACTAAGATATATGAATTATTCATCAACTATATCGACAACATCGTTGAATTGAAACTCTACAATACCATAACTCCAAAGTTGTCATCATTTGCTAATTCTTTATCGTTGTCGCCAATAGAGAAGAAATTGGCTATTGGATACTCAAATGGTGATGTTATCTTATATGATTTGGACTCAACGAGACCTATATATTCATTCCACTCCACAGATTTACTCTTAAACAGTCAAAATGGTTCATCGACCGCATCAATACCTCGTTCCATAAAGTTCTCTCCAGGTGGATATTTATTAGCTGTTGCTAGAGACAGTGGTTCGAGTGGTAGTTTATCGTTATACGATGTCAAGTACGGTGAAAACGTTGGCACTTTAACAACACCTACACATTCTTCGAAGAGTTCCATTGGTGGATTTGCCCACTCTGGCTGGATAATGGGGATCGATTTCAATGATGATGGCTCTTTGCTAGCCACTGGTGGATTTGATTCGAACGTGAGAGTTTGGAATACCGAAACAAGGGAAAGAGAAGCAACTATATCGATCAGTAGAACTGACTTGGACGATGAGAGTGTAGATGGAGGGGACGAGTTAGACGCCTCCATTGTTTCTGGTGTCAAGTTCATTAAAAAAGGTGTCAGAGGTGGTTCTGGTGGTGATACTAATGATGGGTTGGCTGTTATTAGTTTCGATAGAGGCATTAGATGGTATAGAGAGGCGGGTGGTATTTGAAAAACTAAAAAATTCACTGTGATATTTCTCTTTCTTTGTTTTCTTGTTGTGCATTATGAATTTCGCATTTTTTCATTCATCAAACTTGTAGATTGAAATCATAGCCTGAAATAATGACGGTTTGAGCTTTGGCGATACTGAAAAATAACCGTGTAAATTTCAGAACGGAGGTTTGGGTAAATATAAACATTCAAATGTAAACAAACTTATCAACTTTCTGATTTGATTGCTACCGCTTCTACTATGAGCGAGAGTGAAATACAGATATCAGGAAAGATAAGAGCGCTATGTGAAGGTATGTGAAATCAGAAAAAAGAGAGTCATAAATTTGAAAGTGAGGTGGTACTAACCTTCAAAGGAAACAAATCGCCAAAACTTGAATTATCAAAGGTGCAAAAATTGATCAAGCAGTTAGATCCATTGATTGTCAAAAATGGTGTTTCATCTTCTGACTTGAGTCGGTTGGCAGATCTAGTGTTAGACCCATATTCATGCTTATCACAATCCTCAAAACACTGTTTAATCAAGTTATTTATTCCGCGGAAATCAATTTCAGATCAAATAGTTTTGAAAATTTGCAGCTCAATTGGAATTGAGTCTACTGACGTTCCAGATAAAAAATTATCGAAAAATATTCAAATCAGCTTGCTCAAGTGGCTAGTGTGCTCACTACATTTACTCGAAGACATAACAATATTTGATAAATTGTACTCAATTTTGTTCAACTACCTTTCATTTGAATTTTCAAGACCCTACATATCAAATTTACTTTTTATAATCACAAGGAAAAATCATGTGAAGCCGTGGCGAATAAATTATTTAAAGGACCTCAATAGAAGGTTTCAATCGGATGAATATTTAAAGGCTTTGTTGATTTTGTTCAAACAGTTTTATCCGTTATTGATAAAAGATGATATAGGATATGTAAATCCCAAGATCTTTACTTATCCAGATTTCGATTATCTAGAGAAATTGAAGGGGATTTACCAACATAGTGATGACTACACAAAGTCACAGCTGCTTGATGATACGCTCAAACAATATTCTAACTTTGGTAGAACCTTAAAACGAAGAAGGATGGGGAAAATGACAACATTCGATGATCTAAATTCAATATATTTCCAACCAGCAGATACACAGAAAATCTCCATCAATGATGTGCATAATAAAGAGAAACTTATCATGTCATTGAACAAGATTCACTTTATCAATATCAATTCGATTTTCAAAGATGATCTGCCTCTCAACACAGACTTCAAGATGTTGTATTTGCTACTAGAAGATGCTTCATCTAGCCAAAAGTCTATGGATAAGTTAGATTATTGGATCAGGCTAAATTTGCTAGATGAGAGTATGCCCTTAAGCGGTATGAGAACATTATTGGACAAAGTGCTCAGATTCACCAAATTCTCCAAAAGATTGACACCATCTTTGCAAGAGTTTGTGAGTTGTCAACTAATAACTCATTTCCATCATGAGATATGGAGCGAAAGGTTAAAGTTTTTTGTCTATTTACCAATCATAGATTGGAAGCTGTTCGAACCAATTATAGATATGCAGTTGGCCTCTGTATTAAATTCACCTAAGATGCAATTAGAGGAGAATTTAATGCTTATTATTGATTCCACTTTTATGTTATTCAAAAGATGGGTACTGGAGTGCAAAGATTCTGAAAAGCATGTCGTGTTTGGAGTGATAGATAAAGCTATTCCTAAATTTATAAAATGCAACTTGAAAGGTATAAATACATATTCTTATAAGTTCAAACTTCATTGTCAAGTGGTATTACAGTTTTTGAAAGAACTAGATTCTAGTATTAAAGAGTTAGATATCTCTAATACGATCCTTCCTCCTCCCTTTATTCACCAATTTATACTTTCCAGAAATCCAATTTTGATCTCAGAAGCAGCTGGATACATTGCGTTCATTAAGAAATTCAAAGTCACAGAAAACAGCTTTTTCGTCCAAGATCTTTCAAAAGAGTCCAATACTGTGTTTAAAAGTTTATTGAATTCATATGTCATGGATGCGTGCAACTTGTTTTGGCGTGATAGAGCTTTTGCATTCTCACCAGGCTCATCGAATAAAGCGCTTTTGATTCCTGATGAGTACATATCTCTGTTGTCTAAATTGAGTGATAGAACTGTCAACTTCGAATGTCTCTTCAATCTTTTTTTTAATCCTGCATTTTCATTTATGACTACTACCATTATTAGAGATATTGAAGATTCTGATGCAAAAGTTAACGTTCGTCATGCTGGTCCTCTTACTGAAGAAAGTGTTCGTGAATTAATAGATCGTACAGGTTGGCTTGGTATAGATTATGAAGAACTCAAAGTTCAGGTTTTGAAAAAAGTAGAAGGAGCAGGCTATGGAGGTTTGTCAGATTTGCTTTTCACTTCACTTAAGAGTTTGATTGATAGAAGATAAATACACGATCTTGTTTTTACAGCAACTGTTCACTTAAAAGTGGTAACATTATCGTCAGCTATTTTTCTATTAACATGATATGTGCAGTGAATTATTTACCAATAACTAAACTTATAGTTGCAGGTTTTCTAATAACCCTTTTAATTTTAGTAAAGTCTATCCAGTTTTGGGAATCTTTCAAATTCCTTATTTCTTTTATGCAATCCTCTTCATTTTCGTATAAAGTCTTTGAACCTTGGAAGTTGAATCTCACTTTCCCGTTAACAAAAACAGAATAATTAGACATGGTCGATTGTATAGGTTCCTCTGCCTTTGGCCATTTTTGGCTGAATATTGATTCCCAGGGCTTGTTCAATTTTTTGGATAAAATTTCCCATGATTCCTCTGAAGTTGATGGTGTCACAGGGGCTGTCATGATTAACAATCTTTCATAAGCATTATACAACAAAGCAGGATTGACGGTTTTGGAATCAAGAGCGGCATAAATACTATTTGTCAACTTCATAAAGTCAGATATCATGGTATTCAAAGACAAGGACTCCTGCAAAGATTCAGTAATAGACTTTGTATAATGTTGTAAATCGTTGTATAACTGGATTTCAGACTCATTGAATTTGGAAACATCAATACTAGTATTTGACCCCGTAGTTGAAACAGATGCAATTGGATCAGTCAACTGGATGACACGACGTATCCAACGTTCCATACCAACTATCTTCCCTTCATCCCAATTCAAAACATCAGTGACAGCAGATTGGAATAAAATATGAGCTCTAGTGGCATCTGCACCGTGTTTAACAATACATTCGGCGGGATCAGCACCATTATATTTGGACTTGGACATTTTCTCATATGTCACAAGAGGAAGTTCACCGGTTTCCTTCACTCTGGGGGATTGTCTGTCGGATAAATCAAGCTCATCAGGCTTCAAGAATCTGCCGTTTTTAGGGTTGGAGAAAGTTTTCCCATGAACCATACCTTGCGTCACTAATTTCTTGATAGGTTCTCCATTGACTTCCTTTCCATTCCATAAACCTTTCTTATGTAAAAATTTTGATATGAATCTTGAGTATAACAAATGCAAAATGGCATGTTCAACACCTCCGATATACATGTCAACAGGCATATGTTTAGAAGCGTTTTCATATGAAAATGGTAGCTGTTCATTTTTAGGATCGGTATAACGGAAGAAATACCAAGAAGAGTCCATAAATGTATCCATTGTATCTGTATCTCTTTTGGCATCACCACCACAAGATGGGCATTTAACATTAACAAATTCTTCCATGCTGCTCAATGGGTTTCCTTTCCCAGTAAGACCTGTTGATGGAGGTAATAACACAGGTAAATCATCATCAGGAACAGGGACGGTACCGCACTCTCCACAGTGTATTATAGGAATTGGAGCTCCCCAATATCTTTGTCTACTTATTAACCAATCTCTTATCCTATACTGTATGGTAGTTTTGGCGGAATCTGGAGTTAAATCGTAGACTATGGATTTAGCAGCTTGTTTGGATGATAATCCCTCGTATTTCCCAGCATTCAGGTTTAATTTCCCTTTCTTGGTGAAAACTTTTGTTTGCTTATCCTTTGAATTCAGTGATACAATAGAAGGAACGACTGGGGTTCCAGGCATGTTTTGAGACCAGAATGCAAAATCACGATCATCATGAGCTGGACAACCCATAACGGCACCGCTTCCGTAATTACCTAGCACATAGGGTGCAGCAAATATAGGTAAACTGGTTATTTCTTTGTTCATTGGATGAGTGAAGGTAAGGTTCGGTATTTGGAAGCCGTCTTTAGAGTCTTCTGGGGCTGTTTCTGCCTTTATGATAAATTCTCTTAATTGGGTGCTTGACTTGGCCATCTCTTGTACTATTGGATGATTCAAAGCTAAGGCAACATACTGGATACTGAATATGGTGTCTACTCTTGTTGTGAAGGCTTTGATGTTAATGCTAGGATCACTAGTTCTGAAAGTAATCTCAACTCCTTCAGATTCACCAATCCAATGTTTTTGCATCAACTTGACTTTATCAGGCCACTGGTTTAGTAATTCTAAATCTTTATTCAAATCATGAGCATATTTTGTTATACCAAGAAACCACTGCTCTAGAACTTTTTTTTCAACCAAAGCACCTGATCTCCATGATCTTCCTTCAGCATCAACTTGTTCGTTGGCTAACACTGTTTGATCTATAGGGTCCCAGTTAATTTCAGCTTCTTGGCGATACGCTAACCCTTCTTCATGTAAAAGTAAAAAAATCTTCTGAGACCATTTATAATAGTCAGGAGAGCATGTTGTGACTTCCCTATCCCAATCGAAATCAGCTAGCATCAATTCCATCTGTTCTTTCATCTTGCCGATATTATGTTTCGTCCAAACAGCAGGATCAATACCTCTTTCAACAGCAGCATTCTCGGCTGGCAATCCAAAGGCATCCCATCCCATAGGGTGGATCACTTTTCTTCCTTGTAATCTATGGTATCTAGCGACAACATCACTAATTGTATAGACTCTCAAATGGCCCATATGCAACATACCTGAAGGATATGGAAACATCGACAATGAGTAGAACTTCTCGGAGGAATCACTTATAAGATGTTTCGTAGGGTGCAATGACCCATTGGGGGACAATTCTTTCCATTTCTTGCTCCATTTCCTATCTAACTGGTTCAATTGAATCTGAGTCTGTTCCAGTTCTGCTAGTCTGGACGGTTTCAGTGAAAAACAGCATCTCGTGGAACCAACCAAACGTATCGGGCCATAGGATGACTTACACGCAGCAGTCAGTGTCAACATCTTCCTGGAAAAAAGCAGCAGCGTGGCAGCGTGGTCCTCCTCTCAAATCCTCCTTCGATCTGGGTGGAAACTTGGAACTTTTCACGTCCCATTTTCCATATCCGCCAAACCGGTTGGCAGACGACTTTCGTCGCGTCCACAGAAAAAATGGATCTGACGCGATTTGAAATAGTTTTATTTTGAATTCAATTTTTTGCTCAGCGTTTAAACAGAGATTCAGGTAGAGCTCAGCAGAATGAGTGGCAAGCGGAACAGGTCTGACCTTGATGACGAGGAGTTCGGTCCATCGGCACAATTCATTCGAAATCAGGGTTCTAATGAGGGCGGTGAAGGCGCCGAAGGTGGTGTATGTATATGTTTCAAGAAAGACCAGGTTGTTCAAGATGTACTATTACTAACTTTGACAGGATGACATAAATGTTGAAGACTACTTTACTCAAAACTTGTCTAAAAGGAAAAAGAAAAGTGCATATATGACACAATTTGCTGATGATGATATGACAGAGAATGGGGCGAACTCTGAATCAGCAACTGCTGGTATTATAGAGAAAATTGTTTTGAAGAACTTCATGTGCCACGATTTCTTCGAGTTAGAGCTTGGTCCTCAGTTGAATTTCATTATTGGACATAACGGGAGTGGTAAGAGTGCCATTTTGACAGGTATTTCTGTTTGTTTGGGTGCTAAGGCTTCCGACACTAATCGTGGGGGGAGTATACGAAGCCTTATTAAAGATGGTAGATCAGCTGCTCGTATTACGGTTATTTTCAAAAATGAAGGCTCTGAGGCTTATAATCCAGAAATATTTGGAGATAAAATCATTATAGAAAGAAGTTTGAAAAGACAAGGTGGAGCTGCTTCAAGTTACTCGATCAAATCTGAAAATATGAAGACAATTTCAACAAAAAAATCCATGTTGGATGAAATTTTGCTTAAATTTAATATCCCCATTGATAATCCAATGGCTTTCTTGTCCCAAGATAAAGCTCGTGAATTTCTTACGAGTACAAGCGATGGTCAAAAATACCAGTATTTCATGGCGGGGTCTTTGATTACAGATACCATTGATCATTATAGTTCTGTTGAACAAAATATTGTGGAAGTTAAAGAAAAATTGAAGTTAGCGCAGATGGAGTTAAATAGCGCTCAAAAGACGTATGATCTGAAACGTGCTGAATATGCAAAATATAAACAGAGTGATAATTTGCGTCAAAAATTAGCTGTTCTTCATGGGAAAGTGTACTGGTTCAAAGTTAGCAAGATTGAGGCCGTAATTGAGGAAAATAAAGAAGCTATTGAGAGACTGAGACAAGAGATTGAAGTGGCTAGAAGTGAGATTGAAAGTATAGAAAATCAGATTAACAATTCTGATGAGCTCAAACAAAAAGCAGTCAATGAATGTGCGATGGCTAATGAAAACTATGATAACTTCGCTGAAACTTATCAACAATTGGTCACACAAATTAAAAAAGTTGCTGTTGAAATAAATGAGTATTCTGATACTATTAAGACTGCTAACCGGGAGATAGAGAAGAACTATAGGGAAATTGGCAATCTTAAAATCAGCATTCAAAATGAGCAAAAACGTATTGATAGTTTGAACGGTGGGTCTCGTGACTCGTTGGAAGCCGATGTTGAAAGCAATGAAAAAAAGAAAGTTGCAGCTGATGAAGAATTGGGAAGATTAAAAGAAGAACTTATTGGTTTTGGTAATAACCTTGAAAGAGACCGTACCACTTTAAGAAGAAAAAAGGATGC
Source organism: Cephaloascus albidus (assembly GCA_030575015.1). NCBI lineage: Eukaryota > Fungi > Ascomycota > Pichiomycetes > Serinales > Cephaloascaceae > Cephaloascus > Cephaloascus albidus. The sequence goes on along the minus strand of JAJMGN010000223.1, from coordinate 35,135 downwards.
CATAACGAGAAGAATAACTGAATTAGAGAACAACAAGAAGGAGTTAATTAATAGTCAAGGTGATAAATATGCTCCTTTTGGTAGAAATATTGCCCGAGCTTTGAATGAAATTCAGAGAGATAATAGATTCCATAATCCGCCAATCGGACCATTAGGTTTGCATGTGTCTATCAAAGAAGAGCATCGTCAGTGGAGAAATTTGATCAACGCAATCTTGAACAAGACTTTGGATTCTTTCTTAGTGCAAGATTCTCATGATCATAAATTGTTAGATGAAGTTTTGAGAAAAAACGGTATCCAAAAAAGTATTATAGTTCGTCGTTCTGAATCGTTCAACTTTCAATCAGGTTGTCCCACGGGTGTATTAACTATGCTCGATGCTATAGAGATTGATAACCAAGACGTGTATTATTCTATTATTGATGCTCAGCATATAGAAAAGAACGTTCTTGAGCAAAACAGACAAAATGTTAGGAATATAATAGAGCGTGGAGATAGAAGAATCATGAATGTTTTGTCATTACTTGATGGCAAAGGTGGGCAAAGAACAAGTGGTTCCAATGGTGGTTTAAGAATCGATCCTGTGTACTTCAGAAATGAGGCCCCCAAAATCTCGGTTGGTAATGCTTCAAATGATGATGATATCAGAGCAATCAATCAAGAATTGGCTGAAGAAAATGGCAATCTTACAAGAATTAATCAGGAAATGAGAGATTTGGATAATAGTACTAGGGGAAGAAAGGCTGCTTTAGAGACGGATATTGTAAAAGTTGAGCAAAACTTGCAAAAATTAGAAAGAATGATTTTCAAAATCAGAAATAAGTTAGAAGAGGATAACGATATGGCCAATATTGAATCTTTCAAGGCAAATATTTCAGATTTGGAAGTCAGAAATGAACAGCAGAAATCAGTTATACAATCTTTAGAGCAAGAAAAGTATGTAAAGGAACAAAAATACAGTGAAGCTCAGACATATTTCAAGAGTCAAAGAAAAGGTTTGGAGAATCTCAAAGAGCTCCTTGAACAGAAAAAAGAAAACGTTGCCAAATTTGATGCTTCTAAAAACTATCTTGGTACAAAAAAGGCACATTTCGAACAGAGTATAAGGAAAAGAGACGTGCGTATTGCAACTGTAGAAGTGAAAATCAATTCCTGGAGTGCTCTGATACAGGAGTTTATTAATACTGCTCGTACATTCTGTGAAAGAGATGCCGTGGTTTTCAATCCTCAAGATACTGAAGATACTGTTATTCAAGAGTTTAACAGAGTTGATAGAGCCGTTAAGGACGCTGAGTCCACATTGGGTCGCCCATTTGAAGAAGTTATGAATGAAGTTGTGGTTTCTAAAAAAGTGGTGGAAAAAGCTGATGGAACGGTTGGTTCTTTGAAAGGGGTACACGGAGAATTGAGAAAACAATTGACTCTGCGTATCAGATCAATGGAAAATACAATAGATTTTTGGATTCAAGAAGCTGCTCTTTGTTTTTCAAGTGCTTTGAGACTCCGTGGGTTCAGTGGAGATTTACTTTTTGATTTCACAAAGAAGACATTGACAATGATTGTCAAGACACCAACTGATAAAGTTGGTCGTACTATTGAGTCGCTCTCTGGTGGTGAGAAGAGTTTTACACAAATTGCCTTACTTTTGTCTATCTGGAAGCCAATGCGTTCAAGAATCCGTGGTCTTGATGAATTTGATGTTTATATGGATTCCGTTAATAGAGGGATCGGTATCAAGTTGTTGTTGGCGGAATTGAAGAAGTATCCAAAATCCCAAACCATCTTCATCACTCCTCAAGATATTGCAGACGTGGGAGATATAGACAAATCAAATGTCAGAATTCATAGGATTCATGATCCGCGCAGAGCCAACAACTCTGCCAATTAACAGTTCTTTTCTGTATGATTATGTTGGGTGTACGTTGGTTAATGTGTTTTATTGTTGTGTAAAGAGAGATTTAGAAGTCATAATTAGTTTGTATTTATTCAAAGTTGCTTTTCCATTCAAAAACTGTGTATTTGTCCTTCTGTTGTGCTTAAATATTCTGCCAAAAAACGACCGGGCAAACAGCAACTTTGGCACATCGATAAGAGACTTATCTTGTGTCCAATTTCGCTGTAGTTTATAAGCCCATTTCTACTTACTATAGCTAAATGAGGGTCTCTCAACAAAGAGACACCAAACCACACAAGTCCGATCCAACTGTCTCAATTATGCCTACGCGCCGAGCATCCTATGGATCCAACAGCAACGATGAAGAGGAGCCCTCGCCGTTGATACAATACGATCCTATTTTGTTATCATTAGGTTCTATCACATTTAAATTATCAAATTTAAAGTATATAACGTTCCTATTCATTGGAATTGCTTTGTTATGGCCTTGGAACTGCTTCTTATCTGCATCAGCATACTACTCGGAGAGATTTGAATATTATCCTTCGTTGGTCAAAATTTACTCGTCAACAATGATGACTGTTTCAACATTAACTTCAACTACAACTAACTATTATTTGGCTCAAAGACAAAAGAACGCCAACTACCTGAAAAGAATAAATGTTGGAATGTGCATCACGATTGGTGTGTTCATCATAATGGGGCTTTCATGTGTCAGTTTCTTAAACTTGAGCTCCTTGGTTTTTTTCCCCATGTTAATGGTCATGATATTAATATCATCAGTCGCAACTTGCTTATCCCAAAACGGTTGCATGGCTATAGTCAATGTCATGGGTCCTTTATATGCGAATGCTGTTATGGTTGGACAGTCCATTTCTGGTGTGCTTCCATCAATAGCTTTGATTATCTCAGTGGTTATGGTTGGTCCTAGGGAAGATAATAATCCACAAGAAAAAGAACACGTGAAAAAGAACTTTGGATTGTTTATCTACTTCGTCATGGCTAGTGTCATCGCGATAGTTTCCATATTTCTCTACAAATGGTGCAATCTGTACACTGATGAATCCAAATATCAATCAATAACTTTGGAAGATGACCATATCGTTGATGAGTCAAGTCTTGATGATCTTGAATCTAATGTTAAGAAATACGTTCCATTTCCTGTATTATGGTCAAAGTTGAAATTCATTGTATCGACTATTTCCCTAACATTTGCAATCTCATTAATATTCCCAGTTTTTGCATCCTCGGTGGAATCGACTACAAAGTCTAATCATTTCTTTTTCAACAAACAAATATTCATTCCGTTTATATATTTGTTATGGAACATTGGTGATTTGTCTGGGAGACTATGCTGTTTAACTAAATTCTTCCAAATCCAAAGCCCACACAAATTGATATTATTCTCATCATTAAGAGTCCTTTTCATACCTATTTTCCTCGGATGCAATATCAGAAATCAAGGTTACTATCCTATCCTCAATGATTGGTTTTATTTCGCCGTACAATTCTTATTTGGATTTACAAATGGTCAGTTGGCTTCCTCCAGTTTCATGATTGTTGGTAGTTTTGTTAATGATGATGAAAAGGAAGCTGCTGGTGGTTTCACTACTATCTTCTTGAGTGTTGGATTGGCTGCTGGTAGTATTTTTAGTTATTTATTAGTTGTTTTAATCAACTAATTTGTTTTGGCATTTTTTCTTCATTTTTCAATTCTATTTCATGATTTATCTCCCATGAATCTTTTAAGTTTGTTTTTGTGTACATTCATTATCATTTTCCCCATATATTTGTTTCATTGATCATACGGATTCCTGTAATATAAAGTTGTAGTTTTCTTTGGTGGACAACGGACTTTGGCATGCGAACTTTCATAGTCCGGCACCCTTTACGTGACCCAGGGCTCGTGGACTCTCAAAAAATCGATTACCAAAATGATTCGAGAAGCTGACATGACGAGGAAAATGTATTTGATCAGCTCAACTAAAGATTTCAAGAGCGAGTTTTTCTTGTTACTTCTAAGATGCATCCACAGTTAGATGGAGACCGTTTCATTTGTATGTAAGCCATCTCAAACTCATGAATTCTGAAGGACAAAAACTAACTTTCAAAAGCATGCGCAGACTTTATGTCAGCATTGAATAAATGTCATTCAGAAGCATATTATAGGAGAATGTTTGGCTTGTGTAACTTAGAAAAGGAAGAGTTGACCAAGTGTTTACACGATTCTAGAGTTAACGATATGAAGCAACACATAAAGAAGGGAAGAAATCAGCAAGCTAAGTTGCAAGAGAGATGGGCTAAAATAGAAGAAGAGACATACGGTAAGGATGGTAAATTGAAGGCTGTTGTTGCCAAACAATATGAAGAATCACAAAAATAGGAGAGGTTCCCTTATGCGTGGAAACGGTGTACTGTATATAGTTGGAGGTTACAACAAAACAAAACGAACTTTTTAAGGTACAATTGTAGAACTCATTATCTAAAAAATTATTACAAAAATTAAAGCAGACATTAAATCAATCTTGACGGGTTTTCAATAACCTTCTAACAACTTTATCTTTCGTAATGATATAAACCACAGACCCCCAACCAGATAAAGCATCTCTATCAACAGCGTTCAATAAGGCTTGACTGATTGTTTCGAATAAATCTTCAGGTTCCAAATTTGGTTCATATAAAGATTCACACATACCATATAATTGATCTGAAGCTGTACCACTGACAATAAAGTCTTTAGCAAAATCGATACAACCAATTAGATCAAACCCACAAATAAATGGTTTAGAAGTCTTTGAGTTGATACCAGCGACAATTGGGCCAACGAAGTATGGACCAAATCTTTTCTCATATAATGTTGATGACACCAAATTAGCAAAGATTTCTGGCTCTATATTTCTTTCTTCTTCCAATTTATATAAATTTGTCTTCAATCTGAATGTTTCCGATAATGTCTTAACATCTGATGCTAAACCAGTTAAACCTAAGAAGGAATGACCAAATTGAAATATTTTTTCAAAGTTATTTGCAACACCTAATGATTGGTTACCAAGACGTAAATCACACGCAATTGCTACACAATCTTTACCAACCATTGCAACAGCGGTACCACCTAGATTTGTTAATATCAATTCGTAATAAGATCTTGAGATCTAGCATTCTTTCAAGATTGAAAATAAACTAAAAATATACCAGGTTATCTCACACTAAACAAGATACTGCGCAAGCATTCAAATATAGGTGATGACCTGACAAGCGGATGATATTAGCTCAATTCAATATGAAAAAATAAAAGAGTGGCGACCATCAACTTACCATTAATTGAACTTGGATCAGACATTTTTGAGAGCTCTATTTGGCTTTAAATTAAGTGGGAAGATGAAAAAGGATGAATTAGACAAGATTAATCTTCTTGATATATGAGATTGACTAAACTGACCAAACTTGTTGGTTTCTGTCAGTTTTAGTATATCGATTTGGCTGAAATCTCATTATCAAAATATGTGGTTAGAACACGTAATTTTGGATATTTGATTTCCAATCACGTGCTCTAATATGTTTTTCTGGATTTTATTTTTCGTGAATTTAATTTGAATTTAATTCAATTTTACACGAAGATTCAGAAATAATAAAACATTGATTATAAAATTCGGTATCAAAATTAGACAACTGGTCAGTGGTTAGCAGCTGTTATACCGTACAAATTACAATACGTAATTATGTAAAAGTCCTAAACTTGAAATTTGAAACACTGATTAAAATGAAAAATGAAAAAATATAATTGAAAGGAATAAAAAAAATATCAAAGAACACTTTAAAACGTAAGCAAAAACCATAAATCAATAAACTGGGCTAATCTAAAACATAGTATATCACAAGAAATTGTACAAATCCAAGACCCAGAGATATCTTGTATCGGATAAGTTGAAGGCAATGAGTTACTTGGACGAGATCGCGTTGGCCAAGCAAATGAAGGCACTTTGGAAGCGCACAAATAAGATTGAAAAGAAATGCTTTGGTGCTACTGATGATCTACATATGTTAATTTTGGGCGGATCTTTCTACCAGATGGATAATAGCGATCCAGAAGGATATCAAGAATGCTTTTTGTGCCTTGCTGAGGACTCGAACGAGAGTATACACCATTTCCTCGAAGAATGTGAAGTTATGCAAAAAGTTAAAGAGATCTTACCTGCGAACATTTCAAAATTCACAGATATCGTTGAACTCTCAGATCCAGATGAAATCATAAATGCTAATAGAATCCTCAGATTCATTAAAATTAACAAATATGAGAGATGGGGTCTCGGAGAAAGATCTGCAAGCTATCTAACCTCGCTACAGATGAACGCAAATTTGCTGCTGCTATGAAAAAATCAGCAATTTTTGACTTGGATAATACTTGCCCTTCTGCGTTCTGATACAACTACGCGACAAGCCTAACAAACACTGTTAGATTTAGCTACAACGATTCACACCTCTTCTTTGATATACATGCTGCTTAATGATTCCAAAATAAGAGTAACAAGTGGCTCGGCCAAAGAGACCAGTGAGACCTAATATTGAAAAGATATTCGTTTATCTGAAAAACTATATTGAAGATAAAGATATTCAAATTAGAGATTAGATTGACTGAAGTTCTAGATAAAAGTGATTAAATAATGCTTAAATCAGCATTCCCAGGACGTACTGGGTTAACAAAGATATTTCATTCCATGATTTGGACTCCTTGATGGTACAGGTGTTTATAGCTGATATTATTATATAAGTTTGTTTACGACAGTACCATTTTCTGTTAGGAGAATCGGAATAAAAGTTTTAAAATTAAAAAAAATTAAAGTATAACACACCCAAGAAAACTGAAAGCAAAAAGATCTAGTGATGGTGCCCCATCAATGGCCAGCCCATAATAATCAGCCCAATATTATACTAAACAAACTCAACAATATGAAACATAAAAAACAGAAATGTATAAACATCCAAAAATCTTTGATAAAAAGCTCAATCAGTTATACGCTTTTAACGATCACTAAATTACCAAAACTTTCATCTCATTCCTTTTCTTTTGGGAAACCCATTAAGATTTATCAGTTGTATTTTCTTAAACGATAACTAGTCTACCTGGGTTTGAATGTTCAAAAGTTAAATCAATTTCTTCGTCTTCATCAACTTCGTCAATTTTATTTGAAATATGTTTTATCAAATTATGACCTCCAACAGTACTGATATTATTAGCACTATTATAAGCAAATTCACCCGATTCATACGTTGCCAATTCTTGACGTAATACTGCAGTTGGGTTCTCTTGGAGGGAAAAACTGGTAGCGTTAGAATTTGAAGTCGTTATAGTAGTATTTGTGATATCATGTTCTGAGATTCTAGAATCATTTGTACTAAATTTTGATAATCCAATTGCAGTTGGGGATTTGCTTGATCTATTAGATCTTAATTCTTCTTCTTCAATTATTTCAGGAGAATTGTGTGACTTGGGATTCAAAGGCAAGTCGTTGTTCAAAGTAGGAATGTTGTAATTGATATTGCTATTCAATGTTGGTATCTGCTGTTGTATCAGATATATTGGTAGGTTGGGAGATGGTATATTTGTGGTTGTACTATCTGTGGTGACTCTATTTATTGAATTTAATTTACTCAAATTATGAGTTGTGATTGTAGCAACTGAACCTGACCTATTATAGTTGTTTGTAGTTACAGTTGCAACAGAATTTGACCTATCATCATGTCTGATAACACCAGCTTGTAACTCTCTATTTTGTTCTTCAGCTTGTTGTTGAATAGTCTTGAACACCAAGTTTTTACCATTATTCAAGTGACTAACAACTTGATGGATTTGTGATTTGATCATTTCAAGTTTAGCGGGATCAGTATTCAATTCATCATAGCCTTCCAAATCATCATCATCATCAATATCAACATCAATTCCATCAATACTTTCTTCTTTAATTGTGGTATTATCAGGAGATCTTATCTCTTTACTCAATTTTCTATCATTTAATTCAAATCTCAATTGTAACCCATAAGCCAAAATAATCAAATAATTCTTATATTTGTTAACTTCATTTTTCAAGTAGGTCAATTTATTTTCATAATTGATCAAAGCATTTTTGTAATTAGAAGTGTATCTAAATTTCTTGAAAATATCTAATATCTTAGCCTTTATGATGATATGTTCTCTCAAATTATCTTCCAAACCTTGGAAGTATTCGATCAATTTTATAAATTGATCATAAACAGATAAATGAGTTAAATAAACACCACCTGGAGTCTTTGACCATTTTTGAATCTTTGTCTTTCTGAATTCTTGTGGAGCATTAAACAAGTATTTACTAAAACCAAATTCAATGGAAGAAATTGGTTCTTCTGTTGGAATAGCAGAAATTCTTGAACCCCAAAAGTTACATGAGTTAACAAATTCAGTTGCGATTTCTTTGGTACCAGCTTCAAACACAAATTGCTTTGGAGGCAAGTTCTTAGTCTTTGGGAAGGTTAATACCCAATAACAGGAATTTGAATTTGATGAAGAAATAGTTGTACCTGGTGGAGGGGTATCTATAATCTCTGAGAAGGTTGAACACAAGTTATAGTTACCGAGATTCAATGAGTTTTTCAACCAATTACCATCGCCAACTTCTTCATTTTCTTGAGGTTGCTTGAAAGAACTTTGAGATTGCATTGCAAAACTATTGATTGAAGTCTTCCTTGATAAAGCTGATAAACCAAATGATGGCGGTTGGAATTGCATATTTTGTTGTTTGATATAATTCTTCTCTAGCTTAGTTTGAGCTTTATTATATTTCTTTATTAATTTTTCTTGAAATGAATAAAGTCTCAATTCTCCTTTTGAAACAACAATGAAATTCTCCTCCCACTTATTATTATCTAATTTGAATCTCAATCTTAATTTGGACTGAGCTTGATCATTATTTATAATTCTATATTTCATAAGACCTTCTTTAATATATGGAGGACCTTTCAATTCTAATTCTAAATCACATTTATCTTGTAATAATTTGAAATCGTAATCAAAATTATCAGAATTTTGTAAACCTAATTGCTGATTCTTATTAATATTATTCATTGAAGAAAAATGATTCAAATTCTTGGAGAAATTATTATTTCTAAGATGATTCAACGAAGAGGTATTTCTCAAAGCTGAAGTATTTGTAGTCGATCTACTCAAATTCTTCTTAGGTGAGCCATTTTCTAACAAAGCTTTGGTAAATCCAATTGCCTCATTTGATGGCACGGTATCTAATAACTCACTATAATCAGTAAAATTAGTTCCAGCAGTCATTGTTGAAGTATAAGAACCTCTTCTATCCAATCCTGGCGGATTATAGCCTTGAGATTCTGAAGAAGGGGTATGTTGTAATTGACCATTATTAGTTCTTTGCTTTCTCAAGATAGTAGCATGATTATATTCATATAAATTAAAATCTGGATCTTGAGTTGATTTTCTTTCTCTTGAGAAACTTTGTCTATTGAGTAATTGGGGAGCTGAGGCCTTTCTTTGTTGACTTGCAACTTGTTGTTGGTAATTAAGCTGGTTGTTCATGGTTAACGAGGACATTCTTGGTTTATAAGATTTTTGTCTTGATAAACTACCAAAATTTTGTTGTTGTTGATTGAATAACTCTTCATTTGATATACCAGTTTTCAATAATAACTCACTCTTACTCAATTCATCAAAGTACTTAGTTAATTCTCTTTCAATTAACATGTTTTGTCTAATACTATATTTTTTTATTCCATCATTATAAGTTCTAATTGTATTTCTAATGAAATCATCTCTATTAGTTCTAGTGTTGACCTTGTTATGTAAGGCGGTATTCAACAAGATTAAACTATAACACAAGATATAAATTTTATCATCATCACCAAAAATGTTCTTTGGGTACTGTTTGACATAAGATTTTGAGAAAGCTTTCAATATTCTATCTATTTCTTGAGATTCACCTTTAAAATATAACTTATCACACAACTGTCTAATGGCTCGTAATAAATTCTGGTCCCATTGGAAGATATCCATGTATAAAGATATGACAATTTGATTTTCTCTTTCTGTAGACGCCAAGTATTGAGTATATTCCTCAACCTTGATTGATACGAAATCTTGATCATACAACTTCTGTGCAATATATCTTAATTCACTTTCCTCCTCTTCATCTTCAAAATCTAAGAAACTCTTCTTCGAGACGATTGGAGCTGTTGGTGCTTCTGCTGTTGTAGCCGCTAATTCTGGAGCGCTCTCCATGACAGGAGTATGTTTTGGTGTTGGAGTAGCTGATGGTGTTAATGGAGATATGGTTTCATCTTTGACTCGAGTGTTGGTAGGACTAAGGGAGTAGTTATTTGTAGAGTTTGAGCCCTCAGACAAATCCTGATAATTCACTTCATTGACCATTTTCATTGATAGTTCATTAGCATCTCTTTTCTCCTTGAAAATAGACTGGTTGAAACTGCTGAAATTATCAAATTGCAGTTTTATCATTTTTGTAAGAAATGAGGCAGAAAGTGAAACTGAAAATTCAGGAACTCACACAGTTGACTCTAGAACACTATAGTCTATCACGATCAGGTCCAAGTTCTGGGACGTATTTTTTTCTTTTGTATAAAACGTAAAACCAGCTAGAAATTATTCTTGAAACTAATAAGCTAACCCTTGAAAAATTGAATCTTAATGCGCGTAATTTGTAGATCAATTCGTGGTGAGTTGTTGGAGCTTTGGAAATTGGAGCTCTGTAGCTGTTTTAGCTTGAGCTTGTGGTTGTTTGTGGATGTCTTTCTTTCCAATTTGAAGATATGGAGAACAATATAGTAAGGGGGAAGGCAAAACAGGCCACTGTGTTGTTATATATGAAATCTAAATTCCAACATGGAATCAAAAAGATACACCGATTGATCTGGATTCGGAATCAAACCGCTTTACAAGCAGAGATCTGTACACTCGTCGTTAACATTGAGATCAGCGGGAGAACGTGAACGGTGAGACATTCTGGCAGAACCAATTCATGTATTTGAAATCATAAATGAGCGGTTGCAAGTTGCAACTTACTGGCCAGTTTTTCAGTGAGTTGTAACTTCTGACTCGTGAGCATATATTAAATGTATAGATATATTTTATAAGTTATAACGTTATAACTTGTAAGATGTTGTGATTTAATACTATGTAAAAACTTAGGGTCGTAAAATTGAATGAAAGACGAATCCGGTCCTTCTAGCTGCCCGATAAAAACTAGTAGTAGTCAGTGGTCACTGGTCACTTGTGAGTCGTGAGTCGTGACTCGCGGTGAGAGATCCTTTCACCACCTGACTGAAGGTTGCAACTTCCTCGAGGATTCGGTTCATGCTTCATTGAATCTCTTCAGTGTTCACTTCAAAGTTCACACTCTTTTGATATGTGACCAATCTCAGAGTCAGGAGTCAGGGAGAATCCTTCGATTTACACCAAAACCACGCGTGTTACATCTAAGTATTTCAGGCAAATCTCAACAGTTTTCAACTGAAAGGAAGACAGAAACTTACCCAAGTATAATGCTACCTAGCTGCTAAGCAGAAGATCCCAAATCTAGTATTACTTGTAAGTTGTATCCATGAATAGTGAGTAGTATAATTGATTATTAATACACATTAAAATGTGTGTATTGATCACTGAAAGTGGAAATTGTGCAATATGTTATGCTACGCTGGGTCAAGGACCCAAATGTCAAAAAAAAAAAGATCGAATCTCGATTCTCAAATGGATACCAGATCTTCCGTTGGAAGTTGAAACTTACTACTTAGAAGTTAGGGCATAATTTATACTAAACCACCTTCCCAAAACAGCATAATTACAAATTTTACTTTAAAACTTCCACGCCGCTCCAAGTGCAACTCAGAAGTTCGAAGTTGGAACTCTGTTTTTTAAATCACCATGGTGAACCGCGGAAGTCTTACTCGCACCACGTTGAGGGGCGTCGTCCCGCTGTTAGGGGCGTCTTTCTGCTGTAAGTGCTTCTACCTATGATGTATCTCACTTTTCTGTGACCATTTTGTGAGTGTAAACGGGATGACGGATGCGGATCGACGATGGTTCGGCATGTATTTGCAGGTGAGTGCACCGATCCTATTGTTCCTTCAACATAATGAGACGTTGATTGGGAAATGTAATTAATAAACTAAACGGTTATATCCTCCGCTGAAATCCAAGGACAAAATTTGAAATGAATCATGAACAAGATTCAAGATTCAGTAGTATAACATTCAGTTGATAAGATAACTTATAAACTCATTAGATATATAAGATTTCGTAGATTAAAATTTTAAATTCATTACAGATTTATTTTGACACCTATATTAAACTGCACGTACAGCTAGAAATCTCTACTTGATGTAGGCTGTAGTGGACGTACTTCATGAAATTGATACACTCAATTAAGTAGTTCAGCTAGCAGCTTGAAGCTTCCAAGTTCCAGCTGAACTTCGAAGCTGAAATCGAAGCTGGAAACTCGGGTAGTGAATTCGTTTAGATCCAGCTCAAAAATATTCCCATATGAAGCGTTATATACTTGTTAAAAAACAACTCAACTCATGATATTGGAACTCATGAATATCAGAATCGAGAATAATATATATATAAATTTATATACGTTGAGCAGCTAGCTGCTAGTCCAAATTTTGTAACTCAATATCATGATGCAGATTCACCCCGAATTAACAATATGCTTATAATTTATAATATCCACAATATATTAAACTCACAATATGTATATCGCAATTGTATACAGCTATAATTAATTAATTATATGGACGACGACGACGTCGTAGACAATTAACAGCTAGCTGCTAATTCAATTAACTTTAAATCCGTGGGCAGCGCCTAATATATTATATAATATATAATCAATGCTCATGAATTGGTCGAGTCAGGATCGACAATACTAGTACCAGTACTGTTTTTTTGCTTTTTTTCATAAATGGATCACTGAAAACAAAATTTAAATGTCGACGACGTAGGCTCTCTAAATCTGGAGGCCGTTAAAATCTTCAAAAGTCGACGATTACTTTGCAACGTGTTACGTCAGTATAGTAAAAACCGCCTGAAACATATTAAACAGCTCTCCAGAATCAATCTAAATGGCTGAATGGGATTCCATTCAATGTTATTTTGATCAGTTCTGGTGGCAGATATTGAAAAAGTGAAATAATAAAAGAAACTGTTCCCCTCCAGTTCGAAAACACGTCGCGCAAGATCAAAACCACGTGACGAACGCGAAAACATATTTTTATTTGTTTTGGTTTGAAGAAGATAAACAAATCTTCAGAAAAATCAAGAGGCGAAAACCTGAATCTTGATTCTTGATAGTTGAACAGAGACAAGTCATAGAACCATAAGATGACACAATCTGAAGTGGAAGAAATTCCCATTGACATAGACGAAGATGAAGAGAACCAAATTCTGGGACCACTACCGATTTCAAGATTGGAAGTATGTAAAATCTCTTTCTCCATCGCTATACCAGATGTTAGCAACATTATACTAACGAAGATATAGGGTAATGGTATCACTCCAGGTGATATTAGAAAGTTGGTCGAAGCAGGTTATAATACTGTCGAATCAATCGCATACACGTAAGTATCATTTCGTTTATCTTCTAATTGAACGCTCATCATTTACAGGATTCTAATAGATTATAGTCCTAAAAAAACTTTGATCCTTGTTAAAGGTATTTCAGAAGCAAAGGCTGATAAATTAATGTTCGAAGCTGCCAAATGTGTTCCGTTAGGATTTACCACTGCATCGGAGTTTCACCATAGAAGAAGTGAATTGATCTGTATCACAACCGGTTCTAAACAATTGGATACTCTTTTAGGTGGGGGTATTGAAACTGGTTCTATAACCGAAGTCTTTGGAGAATTTAGAACTGGTAAATCTCAATTATGCCATACTTTGGCTGTTACTTGCCAATTGCCAATGGACTTGGGTGGTGGTGAAGGTAAATGTCTTTTTATTGATACTGAAGGTACTTTCAGACCAGTTAGATTAGTGTCTATTGCCAAAAGATATGGTTTAGATGAAAACGATGCTATGGATAATGTTGCCTATGCTAGAGCTTATAACACTGAACATCAGTACACATTATTGAATCATGCTGCTGCAATGATGGCTGAATCAAGATTTAGTTTACTTATTGTTGATTCGATCATGTCCTTATATAGAACTGATTACTCAGGTAGAGGTGAATTATCAGCTAGACAAATGCAAGTTGCTAAATACATGAGGACTTTACAAAGGTTGGCCGATGAGTTTGGTATTGCGGTCGTTATAACAAATCAAGTTGTTGCTCAAGTTGATGGTTCAAGTCTGATGTTCAATCCCGATCCTAAAAAACCAATTGGTGGTAATATTATTGCCCATTCATCAACTACAAGATTATCGTTCAAGAAAGGTAGAGGAGAGCAAAGAATATGTAAGATTTATGACAGTCCATGTTTACCAGAAAGTGAATGTGTATTTGGAATTTATGAAGATGGTATTGGTGATCCAAAGGAGGATGATGCTGAATAAATATTATGATACCCTATCGACCTTTTCATAAAATACTCCTTTTGTGGATACTTGGTCTCCATTTTGTCAAATTAATGGTTTGTTAAGAATTTAAATATGGTTTTTTCTTTGGTTTGATTTGAAACAGTTTTTTCTTCCTCTTGTAATTATAATGTAACTACAGTTGACTAAAATTATAAAACATAAACTCATAAAAACATTAAAATGGTGAAGAAAAGAGTAAATAAGACAGACAAGAAAATAAGCTCACAATGCATCATGACACAATTAGTTAGATGATAAAAGCAATATTGTGACGCTATTGAAATGGACAAAACTTGAAAAAAAAAGCATGATATATGTCCAAAATACTATACACATACATAAATTAATTTTTTTGAAATCGAAGCAGCAAAAAATCAATCATAAAATCATAAAAATTGAAGCCATTAAATTTTAAAACTCTGGAGCCATATTAACATCAAACCAACCTAAAAAATCATCATTACTATCAGTCCATCCAGCACTTTGTTGTTGGAAAAAATTATCTATTTGATCAGCCAAATTAACATCTGCCATGTCGTTGTTAAAACTTCCATTCTGACCGTTATTACTGCTATTATTATTTTGGAACAAGCTATCGCTCAATAAATTCATGGGTAATGAGGACGATGACATTAATTGCTCTGATATTGAGTTTTGGTCATTTGGGTAATCCTGACTTGGAAGTTCGAAACGTTGATTTTGATTGGATTGATGCGATTGATCAATCCGGTTCATAACATTGGTGTAATCTTGCTCATTTGGAGTTAAATTGTTATTTCCTTGAACTCTATTAATACTATTGTTGCTATTAGTATAACTGAGTTGAGGTTTAATAAGTTTGTGTTTGGTCTGGGTAGTTGCCTTTGAGTTCTTATTGGCATTAATTTCATTTACACTACCAGTAGCTTCCAACATAGCAATTGGGATACCATTGATTTCAGTTGGCTTAGACAAACCAGCAGCTGTAGCATTCGCAGTGGCTTGATTCATGGCCTGGTCAGTTGGAACTAAGGTAGTGACAGTAGTACCATTTGGTGTAGTTGTAGTTATAGTTGTGAAATCATCTTTTGTGATCTGATTATAGAAGGGCAATGGAGCAGTTTTTTTGGATAAAGCTGTAGCACCTCTAGGTATCTTAGGATTATTTGGCATTGAAGGATCATCTTGACCAGTATGAGTTTCATCATTTTTACCTTTATTTTTTTCCAAGAGAGATATTCTTTTAGCTTCATGAACGCACCAGACCAAATCGTAGAACAACGAGCCGGTTAAATGAGATCTCATTCTTGAAATTATTCCTTCCTTTTTAATAAATAATTCAGGATGAGTGTACAAGACAAAATTCAAGTTTTCTAAAACTTTTGCAGTTCTAGAAATATCATTTTGTAAATCTTTCCAGGATGATAATGTGTTTCTGAACAACCTATGAACGGTAACAATTGATTGTCTTGCAGAATCCACGTACTTGTCTAATAAATAACGAGTCAAATGTAATCTGAATAATATTAATACCGCGTACGTCACTGATTGTCTGATATAGATGGGCAACTCTATCAAGTGTCTAGTTTCAACCAATTTTGATATTATGGTAACAATTCTAGTTGCTGCTAAGTAGGCCTGAGTAACATATTTAGTTTGATCTTCAATTGGAGTCTCTGGCAAGAAAGCAAAACAACAGATCATCAATTTGACATAAAGATAATAACATTCAATTGAAATATCATCAATTCCTAATTTGAAGACCAATCTTTCTAATTCACGGTCCAAAATTGCTAAAGTACCAGCTCTATTTTGAGGTTCCATCAAACCATCGGGAGAGGTGACACTAATACCCATAACATTGACCAATTTGGATTGAAATATAGCTAATGAAATCAAACATCTGAAATTCTTAGGTAAAGATTTATCAATTCTCGCATTTTCCAACAAGTAATCGGTTTGCAAAGATGGAGGCAACCCCAAACATGAAGACCAGAATTGTTCTGCAAAGAAAATGCATAACCAGCATCGTGTCCTCCATAATTCTGCATCTGGCAAAGATGCTTGACTTCTTGAGAACTCATCCATAAACTTACCTCTATGTAATCCTAGTTGAGAACCCAAATTTTTGGCTAATCCAATGAATCTATAAGAAGCATCATCTAGAACTTTTTGATTTGGTAAGGGCCACATGGATAATATCAATAAGGCTTGAATAATATGTGTTGATCTAGGAGTCCTAATCCAACAGGTTTCAATAGCTAATTGACGAATTAATGAAGATAATGACATGTATAAAGTTGGCTCAGGTTCTGATAAGGAAGCAGTTAAAATAACAGTCCAGAATAATAATTGTGATTGTTGATAAAGTTCAACTGCCTTGTTTGAAGTAATTATGGGCAAGTAAGGTAAATAATCACTTATAAACCTATCATGTAATTCATTAGCTTTTGAAACTGGTAAATGGACATCTCCTAATACGAATTCCTGTAAATTCACTGAATTGAAAGAACCTTGAGAATCTGAAGGAGAATTTGTTACTGCATGATCTAATGAAGGAGGCAATGAATCTCTATGGTTTATAGGAGCAGAATCATTTATTAATTCTGAACCAACACTAGGAGAATTGGTTTTTGGAATGTTGGAGATATCTGAGAATAACAAGTTTGGTTCACTTTTCAAAAACGTTTTAACTGAATGAGGAGAGTTTGCACTTGCAACTAATGGTGATTGAGCCAATGGAGTGTGATTATTGCTGCTTGTGTTGTTGAAATATTGGTGATTCAAATTGAATTCATGAACAGGTGAGTGATTAATAGTATTGACTTTCAAAGTACTCAAATTGAAATTTTTACTAGCTAAAGCTTGAGTGATGAGCGATTCATTTTTCTGTAAATATTCAATCTTTGATCTTAATTCATCCACGTCATTTCTCAAACTTTGAATTTGACTACCCTTTTTAGGTCTAAATTGAGGATCGATCTCACATTTCAAATTCATTCTTTCACATCTTTGGCAAGGTAATGGGAATCTCTCTGAAGCATTACAGCGTATCTTGTGCTGTCTGCAAAAAGTACAACTTGTAACAGGTCTATGACCAGTTTGTTTTGAGTTTGACGATTCGATTTCATTATTGAGTTTGAGTTTTTTGGACTCTGGAATGGAGGAAGAAGACTTTCTCTTTGTCTTTGGAAGAATGATCTTTGTATTTTGTGGATGCATAGCAATGTTCTGGTGATTCATTTTGAAAAATTTGAAAAATTAGATCAGTAAAATATTGTGATGCAATCAGTTTCACTTTGTATATGATTTGTTTTGTTGAGGAAATAAATGATTTGAATATAATGAAGTTTTACTGATGATAAGGATAACTATCTGAAGACCAAGATCATTTGACAATATATGCAAAGGATATGGGTTGTAACTTTGTAAGGATCCAAGGAATCAAGAGTGGTTGTTGAAATCAAAATGTCGAAGGATTCCCAAAAAATGACTGGGACTGTTTATAGAAATTAATAAATTTCTTCCTCCAAAAGTTCCTGATGTGGTTACCCGGGGCTCGAGAAAGCCCACTGATCTTTTAGATAACTTTTCCTGCGGCCATAAATCGCCAGAAATTCCGGACAGCCCACCGAGACTCCGCTCCGTTGAAAAACTTGAAGCTGTAGCTACTAGCCTGTGAGTCGTGAGTCGTGAGTCGTGAGTGTTTGGTTGAAATTTGGTACTAGCCGGCTACTCACTATACAGATGACCACCAACACAGGTACCACATATAGAGTAGACAGCACCTGGTGTTGTTCTTCATTGCTGAAGAAGCCCGAGAGCTCACATCTCGAGTGGACCACTCCACCACTAAAGGAAAATACATTCGCTTATACTAGTATCTTGATGCTTGCCGCTGGCTGGACTCTGGCTTCTGGATTGAAAAGTTCCGGTCTCCGGTTTGAGACTGGAATTGGATTGAATATATTTCATTTCTTCAACGAAATGATGCAACATGTTACATTTGTACTGTACATTTTTTGGTGTTTGTTAAATGTTTGTCTGACAGGCTTTAAGCTCAGAATCTGAAGCCTCTGATTTTGTATGGGTCCTGACTCCTGCCTCTTAGAAGATAATTATGACGTGTATATTATAGTGTGAAATATGTTGGATGCGGCCACACAACTGCAATTTAGACAGGATCCATCTAGCAGCTACTAGATCTGAGCTGATTCTGATCGCGGTCTTCAATTAATTGTCCCAGCGGACGTTGTAAATATATTGAATTATATTACTATATGCAATAAATATTAATTAATTATTAATATATAATATATATATAATGCGCTGTTAATAATTAGCTGATATTAATTCTTTAAATTTCTTTACAGATTTTTTGACTCTATAGATCATTGCAACTTATAATTAAACTTGACCAATATATATATATATATATATATTGATCATCTCGTTGAAGCATTCATTTAAATACAAGTATGTCAGCCGTGCGTCCTGAGTTATATCTGGTAAAATACATGCTGTATCTATTAATGAGTTCTGGCCATGTATAAGACACAAGAGCAGTTGCCATTAGTTGAAGCAAAAAGCAGCAGCTCGAGCTGCAAGATGGACGTCTGCAAATTTCTAGTCAAGCTTTGCAGAGCTATCCAGTATATCTGTTATATCATGTAATATGTTCGCATTTGAATGGTCAATTCATAGAAAAATTAAACTGTGAATTATAGGTTGGAATGATCCAACAAAAGTGCAAGTTATTACTTACAGCCACTAACCTCTTCAAAGCAAAAGCTCGAAATGCCGAATCTCGACTCTCGAGCGCGGGAATCTCGATAATGGATAATGAAACGATAATCGCCGAACTGTCGTAATTGTAAAGTTATCTAAACGATCTCCTTCAAATAATTGCATAATGAATTTTTGGAGCGGTATACAGTATACTAGACTATAGACCGTTCAAGACCCGAGACTCAAGGGCCCATGTCACGTCAATAACCGTAGACTGTTTTATAAGATCTGAATTGAACCCCGAACTATCTAACAGACTAACAGATATTTGAGGCAGCAGATCTAGATTAATGACACGTCTAGTATAAAATATATATAGCTCTAGCAGCGAGCGCGCACGTCGTAGCTAATTAATATATGATGTACCGCTATATTAAAGTTAATTAATTAGTTAGCTGGAGGCATATAATTAGAGCTTTATATTCTGATTCCTGTGTATTGACTTCATGAGCCATGCCAGTAGTGAAATATTGCAACTATAATTAATTGGAAACTGGATTCAATCTTTAGTTAATTGCGATAGAACTTTTTATGGCAATATTAAAGAGTGATCCAAAGCTCAAATTTACATGGTGATCTCAACATCCAGATAAAAAATATCAATAAATTATTCCAAAAATCCTATACAATTTATTTATCTAACTTAGTGGTACGTAAGTAAGACTTGAGAGTTTTAAAATCACCAAATTTTTCTTTGGCAGCTTCATCAGAGACAGATGGTGGGATAATAACATCTTGTCCAACAGTCCAATCAATTGGAGTAGCAATACCATTCTCATCGGCGATTTGTAAAGCATCGATAACTCTTAAGACTTCAGCAGAGTTTCTACCAGTTGAAGCAGGATAAGTCATGATTAATCTAACTTTTTTAGATGGATCAATAACGAAAACTGATCTGATAGTGAAAATTGGACCTGAATTAATTTTTTTGAAACCTTCTTCATCAACCATATCGTATTTGAAGGCAACTTCTTTAGATTCATCAGCAATGATTGGATAGTTGAATTTAGCACCTTTGGATGTAACATCTTCGATATCAGCAATCCATGATTTGTGACTTTCAACACCTTCAGCAGAAAGACCAATTAATTTAACACCTCTCTTGGTAAATTCAGGTTCTAATGAAGCAAAAGCACCTAATTCAGTAGTGCAGACTGGAGTAAAATCAGCTGGATGAGAAAAAAGAACGACCCAGTTATTACCAATGAATTCATGGAAATCAATGTCACCTTTAGTTGTGATGGCTTTGAAGTTTGGAGCAGTTGAACCAATTCTGATTCTTGGTTGTTCTGAAGCTTTGAATGAAGAAAATCTCAAACCAATTGGTTTGTAAGAGTTCTTCAAGCTTTGGGAGGCCCTAGCTTGGACTGCAATGGAGCGAATAGCTTGTTTTGAGAGCATTGTACTAAGGGTATAAGAAGAAGACTTATTTCTTTATCTTTGAGCAAGTCAATGATTTTATTTCAAGATTTTGAGCGATCTTCGGAACATTTTATTGGTGCAGAGCACGTGATGAAGGTATCAATTTATGTCACAGAGGGACATCGACGATATCTAGTATCTACGCTAAATAGCAAGAGACAGCAACCTATCTCGGGCTTCGGCCCTTGGGCCTTAGGTCTCTGAAATATGAGGTACTTGTATGTGTATCGTCTCTAGTTGACAGTCGAACTCATCGATCTGTACAAGAAGCTTGTAGGGGCCATTATAATTATATGGGCGTGCGACCGCTATTACCCGGTCCAATATCTCATAATTAATCACTTGGCCATGCGGCTCATTTTATAGAATATCGATTCGTGAAGAATCGAAGTGACGTCCAGATCTATCGATTTTCAGCAGTGAAATTCTCAAATCTTCCCGTGAACACTGAAAACCATCCAAGTACGTCATGTACTAATAGTTCATTTCAGCAGCTCCCAAATCACGATTCACCATGCAGAATAAAGTGTGTTGTTGTGGAAAATAATCTGATTTAAAGAGACCGATAAGTCGTTTCGCGACCGCTTGTAGATCCAATTGTAAACAAACATCGACTTTTTGAATATTTTGATATAAACAAATTGTGAAGTCATTTCTCACGCTCGAGGTACTGAAATTGAAACTTATTAGCTACTTAGACACACCATTGGAGCATATATTATGGCTGCAGTTAACAGACTATCACTTCAGAACTCAAATCCGCGTTCTTCGCTGTCGAGTGAAAACTCCAACAAATCTATACCCGCTGCTAGAAAATCCTTAGCCACAGAATCAGCCGTGAAAAGAAGAACTTCAAACATGTCGAATAAAGATAAAGAACCGAGTGAAACAAATATATCAGTCTATGTCAGATGCCGGTCCAGAAACGACAGAGAAATCAAAGAAAGTAGTGGTGTTGTGGTCTCAACTTTGGGTCACAAGGGAAAAGAAGTTATTCTCCAAACAGGTCCCATGGCGGTTAGCAACAAGACTTATAC
Source organism: Cephaloascus albidus (assembly GCA_030575015.1). Taxonomy (NCBI): domain Eukaryota; kingdom Fungi; phylum Ascomycota; class Pichiomycetes; order Serinales; family Cephaloascaceae; genus Cephaloascus; species Cephaloascus albidus. The sequence goes on along the minus strand of JAJMGN010000223.1, from coordinate 13,426 downwards.
TTTTGATCGTGTCTTTGGTGCTGAAAGTGACCAAGAAGTTGTGTTTGATGGAATTGCTAGAAATTTATTAAGTGAAGTGTTAGAAGGATTCAATTGCACAGTTTTCGCTTATGGTCAAACTGGTACTGGTAAAACTTACACCATGTCAGGAGATATAAAAACGAGTTCAAATGGATTGCTTAACGAAGATGCTGGTATTATTCCAAGAACTTTGGTTGCATTGTTTAAAGAGTTGGACGAGTTGCCTGATTTTTCTGTCAAGATTTCTTTTATTGAACTATATAATGAAGAATTAAGAGACTTGTTAACTCACGATCCATCTCTTGATAGGAAAGTGAAAATATTTGATGATGCTACCAAGAAATCGATTATTGTTCAAGGTATGGAAGAAATATATATAAAAACTGCAAAAGAAGGTCTAGAATTATTGAACGAAGGTTCATTTAAGAGACAAGTTGCATCCACACAGTGCAATGATTTATCTTCAAGATCACATACCGTTTTCACTATTACAGTACATATGAAGCGTATTGATCCTATTACGGGAGAAGAAATCTTGAAAATCGGGAAATTGAACTTAGTTGATTTAGCAGGTTCTGAAAATATCAGTAGGTCTGGTGCTGAAAACAAAAGAGCTAGAGAAGCCGGCATGATCAATCAAAGTTTATTGACATTAGGAAGGGTTATCAACGCATTAGTTGATCAATCTCCGCATATTCCCTACAGAGAATCTAAATTAACTAGGTTGTTGCAAGATTCTTTAGGCGGTAAAACAAAAACATGTCTCATTGCTACTATATCACCTGCAAAAGTATCATTAGATGAAACTTTAAGTACTTTAGAGTATGCAAATAGGGCTAAGAATATCAAAAATAAGCCACAGGCTAATCTGACAATGTCCAAACAAATGATGATAAAAGAATATATAGAAGAGATTGAAAGATTGAGGACAGATCTCAATGCTACTCGATCAAAAAATGGGGTTTACATAACAGAAGAAAATTTGAATCAATTGACACAGGAAAGTGAAAGTAGGAGGATACAGATTGAAGAACAACGGTTGCGGATTGAGCTATTGGATGATCAGATCAAGAAATTTAAAAGTAATTTTGAAGCTCAACTTGAACAGTTTGCCAAAAATGAGAAAAAATTGCAGGAAACGGAGATTGAGTTAGAGAAAACGTCTGAAACCTTAAATTCCACTAAAAATATTTTGAATATAACTGAGCATAAATTGCAAGATGAGATTGCAATAAGGCAAGAGCACGAACAAACCGAAATCCAATTGAAGAATATCGGCCAACAGTTGGTTGGACTATTAGACTCGATTGTGTCAGCTAAGAGTGAATTACATCAAATAATAGAAATGAGGGAAAAGAACGAAGGGAAAAACTTTGAAAATCATAATATTACTAATGCATCGATTGAAAGAGTTCAAAACAATTTGAGTACCTCAATAGTAGAATTCTCATCTGAAAATGAAAAGTTGACTCATTTCTTGAATGAAGGTTTCGATAAAGTTATCAAAAATGAACAAGATAAGTTGTCTTCTAAAATCAGTGTCATTGGTGACATAACTGATAATTTCACAAATAAAATTGATTTGATAATAAATGAGGTTACTGGGAACTCATCAATTATGGCTGATCGTATAACTGATATTAACTTGGTAAAGAAACAAGTGAAAGATGAAGTATCTGAAGAATTGATTAACTTGAAAAACCAATCTGGATCGTTTTTCGGTGAGATGATGCTCAACATAACAGACTTGAAATCATCGGTGGCTTCATCCTACAAAGATTTAGGGAATCAGTTTTCATCCCTCATTAACATTGTCCAGCAGCAGTTAGGCTATCAAGAAGAGGAAATAAAAAGCTTGAAGCTGCTGTTGATGAAACATAGCTCCAAGTCTGAGGAACTTTTGTTGATTGAGCAGAACCGTATAGCTGAATTTATGAAGGCGGAAACTGAGAAAATTGAGGAAGAAGAAAAAGAATTATTGCTGAATATTACAAGTATGATACAAGGCTTCTCTCGTACGAAGAAAAGAAGATTGGATGACAAATTTAATGAGTTGACAGGTTCTTTAGATCATATCTCAAAGAAATCTAATTCATTCACAAGTAAATTCGACCAAGCAACAAACAAGTGGGTTTCGTCACAAGGCAAATTCATGTCTTTACTAACTGACGAAAGACTCAGAATGTCTGATGAAATAATAGAGAAGGAAAAATTATCATCAGGCTTCTTGAATGACTTTCATAAAAATGTTGAAACTGAGAAAATTGAATATGACGGTTCCATGTTAAAAGCTGTTGTTGAATTGGATGATAAAATGAGCCATTTAACGTCATTCTCAAAAGATTTAAAACAAACTAATTCCAAAAATCTTGAGATTACTACTAATTTGATTTCAGATATAAACAATATAGCTGTTAACTCATTCAATGAGATTTCCGATGACATGAATGGTTATAAAGAAAACTTGACCATGATCAAACCTGAAATCATAGAAGTTTACAATGAGAGACAAACATCATCATTCAAGATTCACGAGTCTCTGATCCAAGGTGCTGCTTCAGATTTACAAAATATAATCAAAAACTCCAACTTTGTAAGAGATGATACAATAACACCACCACAAATCTCATATAATTATACCAAAGTCTTTCCTTCAAGCAGAGATCACAAAGACATCATACTTGCAAGAATAACTGAAGAAGCAGAACAGCCCAAAGAGAACTTGGACTTGATGGAGATAGATTCATCTGATAAAGAGAATGAAAGTGTGCCTACTGGTAAAGTTTCCAAACCTCCAACCCCAACACCTGTTCCTGACCAAAGATTGAGACATAAGAAGAGTTTAAGTCGGTCAGCATCAGTTCTTTCCCAAAGATAAGTTTGGATTTGTATTATATTTTTTTGTTTGGTGGTTTTGTAATTATGTTTATTTGTAAGGGATGCAAAGTCAATATCGGTTATCAGTATTTAGGTTAATACTATTCTTGTTTATTTACAGTAAAGTAGCAATGGCTGTACCGCCGTATAAGTGATATACTATTTGTGAACTGGTATATTGTCCTTTGTTTGTGCGCTTTAAAGGGGTGACAAACAAAAAAAATAAAATAAATAGCGCTGCTTGGTTTCGATCCAAGGACATCAGGGTTATGAGCCCTGCGCGCTTCCACTGCGCCACAGCGCTTTTTATTAAAAATAAATTTCAGAATATTGACTATACTGCATAAAACATAAAATTTTTATCATGGTTGTGCAAATTGTTATATTACTTTTTATTATATATTATCAGGAACGAGGGGGGGTTTTTAGTGGTTAGGTATTTAGCTAGGATGTTTCTAGTTAGATAATTCCCACACTGTCTGTTTGCGTTAGTAATTAAATGATTTTAACATCCAGAGAGCTGCCTATATTATATATATAACGACATATTAATTGTCATTTTAATATTTAATATACGAATATATATATGTAACATATGTAATTAATAATATACGTAAATCTTTTAAGTAGGCCGCCTAAGCTAATTAAAAGAAAATATCGATTAATTAAGAATGAAAATTATATTGGATAATATTCCATTCTATACCAACACACTAGTGGCAATACTAAGAAAACGAAATCAAGCTGGAAGAAGATATTAATTAGTTATTGATGGGCCAAATTACAAGCTCAAATTAATTTTTGGTGAAATAATAAATTACTAGCTAGTCTGACTTTCGATAACGGCACAAAACCTGAAAATAACATTCACCAGCTATACTTAGATATATAGCGCGCGCCCATGTGTATATAATCATTATACATGTGGAGTATGATTAATCATTATTCGTCCATTAATTCAGTATGTATCATATATACATAATACTTTCCTTCTCTTTGCAGCAAAACACTTGCCAACCAAAATACCTGCAAACTCAAGAAACAATAGTCAATTTATCACGACTCAACAAAAGTATCTCATCATTATGAATTTGAATATCATTAATATTGCCTAGTTGATTCATGAAATTTTTCAAATTACTCTGTACAGGATTTGGTGATGATAAAAAATATACTTGAGCAAACTTCATGCCTTCGCTAATTATGAAAACTCCGTTTTTCGATATCGATAATTTTTGTTCACCATAATTCATATTTGTATAATTATAACTCATAATTTCAATAAGTTTACCATCTTTTAATTTCATTAATTTCATATTTCTTATTGAACAAACTAAAAAAAAACCACTACCTGGATAAGTTTCTTTAATTTGAGTAATTTTATCACTGAAAGTTTTATTATGTTCCCACAGATCAATGTCAAAGATTAAGATGTTCCCATTCAGACACCCAACCATAGAGTATGGTCTACTAATGGACAAACAACTGACATGAAGTCGATAATAATTGATGATATCATTCATTTTGGAACTGCTAGGTAGAAATAGATTCAATTGCATGAACGGGTCATGTTGATAGCATACTTCTCCACCAATTGATAGCATAGCGATATTCTTTTCGAACAGAGCAGCGTCAACTCTACCCATTTCAAATTCTATCCCGCTGATATTATCATTGTCTTCCACTATACGTTCTTGGAATATAGATTTTGTATCATTATTAGTTATAACGTAACTAGTTAAACGATCGCTGGATTTGAAGACGTGGGAATACGCAGGATATGTGTCTGAAGAATTCACCGTTCCTGCGTAGATTTCTTGGACTTTATCTGTGATTTTATATATGACATACGATTGGCCTATGACATATATTGCATCGTCGATGTTTATGAAAGAACCGTTGAATTGGAACTCATGTGTTTGTAAAACGTTCAACTTCAGATACCTTAACTTCAAGCACTCGTTGATTGAATGATGGAAATTCAATTGTGTGTTTAACTTGTAGTCAATAAAAGTTTTTTTGACTGGTCGATTCGGTATGTCTTTGGTTATCCTTCTCTTCTTGTTCTGTATGACATTATTGTGATATTTCGACTGTGTTGTGAGTTGGCCATTGGTGATCTTGAAATACTTCTTCCTAGCGGTATCGTAATAGTATCCTGGAATATTCATATCGTGGTAAACAATACATTTAATCTGAGTTTATCTACTGTTGATGATTGATTTTTTTAATTTGATTTTGAGATGAGATGGGTGGCTAGTGTGGATGGCATATCGACGTGGCTTGACAGTTGAAAGATAATTTTTTGGTTTATTAATTATGGTCGCCATAATCATGACTCATAAGTTGTAGACTAGGGTTATATTATAACGCCGCCTATACGATATCACAGGAGTATTCAAGCACACAACTTTGATCAAGACTCTCTCTTCCAAGTTCTCGGATATTTAATTAAATATGAGAATTGAGAATACATAGGGGACGAAATGCAGTTTGCAGCCAGAAATTTCGCGCGCGCCGCGAGCGTCAAGTCTACAGTATGGCCATCATGGATTGACTCCACGATATATCGTGATTGCCATGTTAGTAGCTACTAGCTGCTACTAACTAGCTGCAAATTGCAATATGATTATATGCTTGTTGAACAGTGGGAGTTGCGAATGGGCTAGCTAGTGTTTGGCGCTTCCGGAGCCAAACTACTAGCAAAAACTGCCACTAAGTAGGTTCATGAATCATGTTGCTCTTGGTCAGTTGGAACTTGGGACACGAGAGTCACATGAATTGTCGATTATGTTGTCTTTGAATAGGTATATACCGTATACACCTACGATACTGACGAATATTTGCAATAAATCGATCACGATTCACAACTCATGAGCTCTCAGCGATCTGGAAAGCTTTCATCTGAAATAGAATATATATGCAGTTACGTGCAGTTATATTTGTATATATTTACATTCAAGTACTACTACGTATTCAATGAATTGCAATAATTTGCCACAGTTTACTTTGACAGATCTAAATGTTATATATGGGCAAATTATAATTCTTCATATATTTTATTCACTGACTTTCTCTCTACTTCCGAACGCCAATCTCTGCAGATTCGAAACTATATATTACCTAGTAGAAATGTTATAGGCGCTGGACGACGATATCTATATTCATTTTATATATATCTTTGAAATGAATTAGCTAGAGCTCTCTAGGAGTCAGGGGAGCTCTGAATATAATTAGCTCATGAGTACATATATATATTGCTTATATTGATGTGATTTGAAATTCAACGTCATTCGTTAATATAATCCAACGAGTTAAGATAAATATTAAATACTAGCTGTACTAGACGTATATTAATTAATTTATAACGTATATAATTGTTTAACCACACTGCACGTCTTCAATTAAAATCAATATTATATACTATACACTGTTGACGTCCTCTTGAGTATGTCCACTATTGTTGACTGAATATCAATATGATATTTTATACGTAAAATATTAACATTGTTTTCTACAATTTCCACCTGAGTTACGCATTTGAGATCAGCCAACCATCCACGTCCTGCTTCTATTAATCTTGAACATGTTACCATTTTTGGTTTCAACTTTCAATTGTTCAAATTTGATCCTAAAATAATAAATGTAATAAATGGAGGAGGACACTATTTTCCGTGTCTTATTATATGGGAAATTTCCCAATTGGGAACGTATGTTGCAACCCTGTTCCTTGTAGGAACGTTGTATTGATACATAACTGTCCACACTTGTTGAGTTTAAAGTCTCTTTATTACCATAAATAACGAATTGTCAACACTTTGAAGAAATACGTGATTACTAGGTGGTTGGTAGTCGCTTTCTCCCCTTTGGGAACAACTTTAATTAATTGGTAAACCTCACAATATATAAAGGAGGATCGATTCCCACATATATAAAGTATTGCTTTTTCATTATTAAGATCTATTGAATAATATACTCTTAAACTACAATATCAATAAAATGAGATTCTCAAACGCTTTATCCACTGTCATCTTAGCTGCTTTATTCACACACGCCAACGCTGAAGCTCAAGCTGATGCCGAAGCTTTAGGCGCTGTTTCCTTACCATCAATTGACATCTTATCAGAAGTTGTCTCCTTAGCTTCATCAGTCTTATACGGTTTATTGGAACCAACTTCAGCTCCATCTGCTGCTGGTAAATCAGTCAACTCTCTTGTTGGTGGTTTAGTTTCAGATTTAGAATCTGTTGTTGATGCTGTTGAATCTTCAGTTAACAGTTTAACTTCAGGTATCCCAATTGTCAACGATGTCGTTGGTGTTGTTGAAGGTATTGTTGCTGATGTTGAAAAAGCTTTAGATGGTGTTGTCGGTGTTGCTTCTTCATTAGCTGATGGTGCTACTGGTCTCCCAACTGCTTCAATTAACCCAGCTGATGCCACTGCTGCTGTTACCTCAGTCTTAGGTAGTTTATCAGATACCGTGTCCTCTGCCACTTCAGTCTTAGCTGGTTTAGGTTCAGATTTACCAATCAGTTTACCAACTTTACCAGCTGGTTTATAAATTTAAAATTATCTTTCAATTAATTTGAAGATAATTTTTTCTAATTCTTTCAAACAATTTAATAATTTTAATTATATGCAGTTTTTCAATTCATTCAACTTAATTTTACATAGATTTTACTTTTTTTTCGTTTGAGTTACGTGATAATATTAGTTCAGGTTCAATTATAATGGCGTCTATCATATCTTAACTATTAATTAATTATATTTGATTAAATGTAGCTATTTTTTTCAGACGTGCTGCACTATTATTAAAATATATATATGCACAAAATTAAGTTTGATCAATGCAAATATCTCGAATACTCAATTAAGTTTTCCTCGAATCTTGATATTGAGCAAAGTACATCAAAGGAGAATCAGGATTGCAAATTCATGGACAGAATGGCCAGATAAAATATTGACGTATATGATATTCATATACACACATGACACGCTAGGATTTGAAAAGATATTCAAACGTCCCAATCGAGTGAAGAAAGTACTCAATTTGGTTAACAATATTTTTGTCTTGAGAAAGAGCCTCTTTCTGATCAGTCCGTCGACGTCAGCCTTAACTAATTAACAAGAGCAAAGCTTCAATCAATTGATAAAAATATATTCTTCATTACTTTAATTACAAGTTCTCTCTGTCAATTATTAGCTGTATCAATTTAGTTATTCGTAAGTTATAACAGATAAACATATAAAGAACTTACAAGAAAAATAGTTTGAAAAAAGTCTTGGCAAAAGCTACAGATATAGAAGCTAAATGAACAGGATTAAAAAATTCTGCTTGACTGTATAAACAGATCATAAATATATATCTTCATAAAGTTATATCAGTGGTGAGTTTTATTATATCTTCTCCCAATCTTTAAATATTTTTAATTATACAATAATGGTGTGAAAAATTAAAGAGTTCATGACGGTTTTCGTTAATTGGATGGATATTTGATAGTGCTTTTTGTTGAATTGGTATTGAAAAATTGATACTAGGTTGATTTGGAATAAAAATCTGATGAATTATACACAAGTTCTGTCCTTAAGATATTTGATAAATTAATTATACTTCGGATTCGGAATCATAGTGATCTGATTCATGATATTCATCAGAGTCATAAGCATCAGATTCATCATCAAGGATTTTTTCTAAATCAGCTTCATAATCATTATAAACGTAAGCAAATGGTAATAAATCAAGGGACCATATGATTAAAAGAAAAGCATACCAAAAGGCCACGGTCCATTCAAAAATAGCACTCAAACTACTTTCTTCTTCACTCATGAATACACCAAACAATATAGCTAATATGGCGCCTATAACCATCCAGCCAATCTTAATAAGGAAAATTTTGAAAAAATAATTTAATCTATTAATTGATTTTTGACCCATATCTTCAAAATTTGAATAACTTTCAGATCTATAGATGTAAACACCGAATATAAGTGAATTCAAAACATTTAAAGTACATGCAAAGCACACAGAAGTTATAAAAATAGTAACCATTGTGAAATGAGTTCTTCTATGATGAGCTGTATCAAAGACAGCGGTTAATACTATACCTAATTGACCAGTGCATGCAAATATGATAGACATGAACCCAAACTTCCTCTGGTACGCATTAAAATAAATAATTCCTTTCCCTTTTTCTTTTATCAAAGAAGTATTAACTCTTAATAAATAATCAACAACAAGAGTTGAAATGAAAAAAATTCCTTGGAAAGCTGATAATATTACAAAAAAAGGTTTTAATTGTGAAGCACCTATATCCGATATGTATACAGGATCCTGTATTCTTGTCATGAACCAATACATTGGTCTACCTTCTGCCGCCCATACTAGTAACATGGTGGCTAACATTCCACACCATGCTACAGCCGCTATCAATGGGATGAGATAGTAATGGATAACTCTATAGTTATTTATTATCCACATTTAGGTTATTGACTTGTTGTGTGTTTCTGATTGGTAAAAGATTGAAGATTGAAGATTTTAAAGGAGTGACTTTTGGTTTATTGCAAATTTGATTATTTGATTTGAATTCAAGTGCGATTTAATGAGTATATTGTGAGACGCTCTGAATTAGAAAGACCTTGATATAAATTTGAATAGGAAAATGTTATATGAGAACAGATTGGTTCATATTTTATTTCTCTTCAGGAGCAAAATAAACAGTAAATAACAAAACAGTTGTAAAAAAAAATACAGTGAAACCCAGAAATAGAAATAGAATCTCAAATCGAGGCAGAGTTTATGATTCGCCCAAAAAAGTTGTTTATACAGAAATTTCAATGTACCTTGAGGCTTTACCGGAACTTCATCAAAGGTGGAAGAAGGAACGACAACTGGTTCCGAACAGTTTAGATCAGCTCCCAGTTGAACTCGCTGAAACAACTTTCAGACAACAATGGGCCTATGGAATACTGGTGTTTGGCAAGTTTGGCTGCTGGCACAAGTTTCGCACCAAGTATATCCAGCTACAGTGTTACAAGTTGTAAAAGGGCAGTTCGAGTTTTGTTTGACAGCGACTTCGAGAACTTGGTGTCGCGTGAGATCTTATTTTAAGTTTGTTTCTTTTCGGCAGGGCTCGTAGCTACCAGATATCGTTCGTGAGACTCGTGAGAGCCCAAGAGGCCAGGGCCCCAGGCCATCATTTCTAATTTCAGAGATTGAAGTAGCTTCGTGCTCACTGCTGTTATATGTGTACTGTGTAGTATGTACAACATGAGACGTGGATTGTTCTTGTCTGGACAGTGGAATGTTACTTCAAGCTTTACAGCTCAAGTAGGAAGTATCTTCCTAAAACAGCTGTTCAACGGAAGTCAAACGTTTGAACACACCACGGTCCACCACAAGATCCAGTGCCGCAACTCACTAGTAACTACTAACTACAAGTTACAATTTGCTAAATTACAAATTACTACAATGCAATGTATATACATATTACATACACCACGGGTCCACGGACCACGGCCATCAGCTAAGTAGTAAGAACTTCAATCCGTTAAACACTTGGCAAGTTTGTTACAGTTGGCGCGCCAGTAACTACTAACAAATTCATGTTTCTATTCTATTGTGTTTTTGTCAACCTAAACATCAAAACAACAACACTTATAATAATTGGAGCGATTTGCAAAATTATATACAGAATAATCGACGTGACTACTGACAAAGTCTAGTGACACTGATCACTCTTCTGAGCGGCATAACTCCGAGCTCGAGCGATAAAAAAATAAAAAATAAAGTCGTTCTCTCACCATAAATTTGTTTTTATCTAAAAAATCTAAATAATTGAGGCAAATCTTGCAGTTTTTGAGTCTTGACTCTTGAGTCTTAACTAAAACTTGTAAACCTGATTATGTCTACACAGTCTGTACAGTCTTGTGACTTGTAAGTTGTAAGTTGTGAGTCGTGACTTATCTTAGCCTCTAATTATTAATAGCTATCAATACTCAAGAGATTGTAAGTTGTAGCAGGCAGTAGACTACGCTCTACGGTGTAGCTCTCAACTGATCACACTTTCGTCATTACAAAGTGTAACTGTTCATTGTTCACTGCTAAGTTGCCAGTGCCAAGTGGCGTCGACAGGGCGAACTGATTAAATTCGTAATTGTAAAAATTGTACTCTTTCATGAGACTGGAAAATACATCTTACCTTTGCTGCGCAGTCCATGTTGGAAACTGATCATGAGCTGATTGAACCTTATAAATCTTTGGTTTTCGCGTCACTGGGCTTATGAATCTATCTAAATAATTTGCAACCCCACTTAATAAAATTGAACTGCATAACATCAATATTGTAGAGAGTATATTTCCACTTTTTGAACATTTTGCAGCCACTTTAACTTATGTTTGAAAAAAAAAAAAAATTATTCTCTCAACAACTCACGCACATTATATAAGTGGATAACTAAACATGAGCGGCTACGCCAATTAAATTGTTGAAAACATCATATAAATAATATATTGATGATCGCGCGGGTATTATAACGTACGTCTTTTGATTTTTGAGAAGACGTACATAATTAATAATTATATTAATATATACTTTTTAATATTATAATATATATATTGAAAAAACGTACATGAAAAAATTGTACCCTTAATACTATGAATTTAGCCAATTTTAAAGCTCACTATACTAGTACACTCAATTCTTAACAGATTCCACTATTTAGTTATGGATAATTTTGGTTATAATATGTTACTTATATTGGAATCAAATTTAGGAATCCGTGAAATTGTAGCAATTTCGAAATGGTAAATTTTATAAGGGATTTACTAACAAAATGGTCAAATCCAAAATATATTCGGTCAAATATCAAAATCGATTTTTATGATTTCATAGATTTAAATCATCGAGCAGTGTCCGCTGTAATGATTCATTATATTTGTATCAAGTTTGAATCTTAGTACCATCTTCAAGGGCAGAAGTTTCTAGAATCAGTTAACAGAAATCCTTTAGCCATAATTTGCCTTTTAAGCGAAGATTCAAAGAACCCACTTACCTTATTGTGACGATCAGGTTTAATTAACTATATATCACGAGGAGCAGTGTGCAACAGATCACTCCAGGTTCATTTTACTTTAAAGTACTTATATATAACTATCCAAGGCTTGCCTTGAAGGCAAGCCGATTGCTTAAGTATATAGAGAACTGCCCATCTAGTGGGATGATGGTACGTTGAATTAAGAGTTTATGTATATTCGAATTCTTGATGATCAGCTAGACTCTAGTTTGCTGGGTACTCATTAACAATATGCAATAGTTCAACAAAAGTTTCAAAGAAACCCAAAATACAACAACTGATAATGATTTTAAGCAGCTACAATTAATGAAGAACTTAGTGTTAGATCGGTACTCAATCCAGCGCGCGTTAAGAAATTTTAATTATATATATATTATAATTATATATATTCGGGTTCAAGATAAAACCACTCGTGTATATATAAATGTGAACATGTCTTTGAAATATTTAGATTGGTTTATATTGGTAAATCTGATACTTATTTGAGATTTCCTATGGTATTCTCTCTTGAAATATATTTCACTGGTCCAATTTAACAATTTGCAACCATTTTAACTTTCAGAATTAACTCCAGAATCTAACTTTGATTTCATTTCTGGATGTTGGGGATAATACTATGCAAAAAGTTAGATTTTCAAGTTAAATTAGTCGGATTTTCTCTCTATATCGGTCGATTTCTCACGGTTTTTTTCAAGCTTATATTTTAGTCTGGCTAAGAGCTTCTGAACAATTGTGATATATTTGCCTTCGAAAATCATCATCTATTAAGTGTGATTATCATGATGAGGGAAAAATTATTCCTATATTGAGAATCATGAATGTATATTGCCGGAGTGGTTGATCTCCGCCATGATTATTCTATTTCAGAAGATATTTTCAAGTTTATTTTCAGCAGAAGAAGAAAATATGTTCATTGATCAATTATAAGTAATATTTCTTAAATTATTGGAAAGAAAAAAAGAAGAATTACGCAAATGCCCAATCTTACCAGGCTAACTTGATTAGTTAACTTTTGGAATAATAATACAGCTAACTACTGTGATTTTCTTCAATGTTAAATTATTTAAGAGTTAGAATTAAAGTTAAAATGGTTGCAATTAAATTCAGTAAAAATGAATGCATTCAAAACCACACATTCATAATTTCAAGGCGACACCTATAATTACCGTCACTGGACGTCAGATATTAAACAATGGCTAAGTGTTTACTTTAAGTTGCACATATAAATTTTTAAATATCTTATCGACAGCCAGCTATTGATATCGATTATAAGCTGATACATTAATTTAATAGATCCCTCATGAATCATATATATCATGATGATATATATTTTCAGGACGCCGGATCCGGAAGTGTCATGAATTTAGAAACAAAGATTAATGGCAGCTAGCTACTGAAACTCATATTTATAATAGTGTACATCATGTTGGCCGTGACGTTGATGATCACTCAACTTC